>JAFMSR010000005.1:37214646-37323032 GCA_022818135.1 Saxidomus purpurata | reverse complement strand
ACAGTATGTCATATATTAAACCAGAAAATGCCAATATGTTATTCATTTAAAAAACATTTGTTTCAGGTGTGATGGGAAGAGTACACTGCTTACAAGATATTGCTTCTACTTTACAGCAGTCTTAAAAAGAGTAGGAGTGTTCATGGAGTTGTGAATAATCTGTACCTTTCATAACAAACCAAAGTTCTGCAAAGGAAACTTCAAACTATTGCCATGATTTTAGAAACACATCAGTTCAAATTGACAGTGTCAGTACCAAAAATTGCATTTATATGCAATGAATATTGTGTTAAAACTATTCAGCTTTGTTGGTTTTTTTTATTAGTTTTGACTAATATGAAACATAATTATAACACTGATTAATTTTTACAGGTAGACCATTGGATGTTATAATATTACTTGAGAATTGAGTTTTCATGGCCACATATATTACATTTTGTTTTCACTTTAGTGTGTTAAAACTTGTGTATACTTATTTTGTTGCTGAAACTGAAACAAATCATTTTTTAAAAGTCAGGTGTGAACATAACATAATAGACATTGAAATTTGCATTCATTTTCAGCTTTAATCTTTTCAGCAGATGTCATGGAACTAAAATAGAGCAATATTTCTTGATGTTAATCCTTTTGCTAAGTTATTGGTCCAAATGTAATGGATAATCATTATTGGCACATAAATAATTGTTTATCAAAGTTTTGCTAAATTTTGTACATATAATTGCAATTTAAAATGAATTAAGAAGCTGTTTCTGTGGAAGACAAGCAATCTTGTCATGTTTTTTTTCTGTTTTTGTTTTGTTGCCATGGCAACCGTTTATGTGAAATAATTTTTATGGAATATATAGAAATATAGTATCTTTTATAGTATCATATTCTTTTGAAAATAAGTAGAAATACTTTTAATCAACTTGAAGATATGTTTAAAAATTAAATAAATACATATTCATATTTTACATTTTTTAGACAAGGCAGGTAATTCAAACAAGAAAAACTCAAAATTTTGATCAGTGACCTATACTTTTCTTTTCAAATTTTGATAACTGATAGTGAACTCCATCATCTGTGGAAGTTTAAGGAAAAGTTAAATATTATAAATATGTTTTTTTCTTATAAGAATGTTTTGAACCAGTCTGTTTTTAGACCTGAAAAATATGGGTTCACATAAGGGCAAAATAATGTCTTTTGGGGGGGTGTAATTGCAACATATGATATGAACTTCTAACTATCTGGATGAAATAAACTCAGAATGTGATTTTAACCACAAAGAAACAAAAAATTAGCATATCATCTTTCAAATATTTGTAATTTGCATGAAAATCTACTTTTCCCATGTGCTTAAATAAGAGAACTGTTTGCATATCACATGGCTTTCATAAATGAATCTAGCAAAAAATAAAGCGCAGCAACATATCATTTTTTTGTGTTTTTTGTATTGCCCATACATCCAACTCTCAAAATAACAATGTTACAAAAAAAGTTAAATATTATAAAAATTCCACTTTTCAGTTCAGTACATCCTTAAAGTGACATTATGCTCATTTTTTAAAGTAAACATCTAGCTGAAATAGGTGTGTGTAAAAAAAACTGTAGAGGAAATAATATCTTTTAACCTAATACACAAAACTCTTCTGCTACCATTACGAAATAATGACTTTCCAAATATTACTTTTCCTATTTTGACTGGGAGAGTCTTTTTAAAATACAACAACTACATACAGGAGCTGCTTCCCTTCCACTGCCGAAATCTCTACAAACAACAACAAAAGCACAAGCTTAGGGAGATCACTGCGAAGAAAGGAACTTTTGTTTTATTAGTCCAATTTTCTTATTTCTAAACCACCAACTTAAAATAATGCGGCATCATCATAAATTTAACACATTTAAATGCACAGCAACCAAAAATTGCTTTTATAAAACTGTCACAAATACATTATGTGCAGTAAGATGCGCATACTGTCACTTTAATGGTAGTCTAAATAAGTTGTATTTCGTTGAATATACACTCAACAGGTTTAGAAACGCAAAAGTGGCAAAATATTAATTTTGATAGTGTTATCGTGTTTCAAATTTATTCAAATTTCATACACAACAAAAACAATATAAAATTAAATTATTGTAAAAGTTTCAATAATTCATCGCAAAAAATGACTTAAATAGAAATAAAAACAATAGCGTCATTCAAATAAAAATGTTCAACAGGGGAAATATTTGCGTTTCTAAACCTGTTAAGTGTAGTTTAATAAAGAACTCCGCAGTTAGAATCAAACTGAAATGTATTTCGTTTAGATTCGTATACTTAATGCCCCGTAATTGCGCAAAAATATCTGGTCGACGTGGTTTCAATAAAATTGTTATCACCTTTATTTTTACGAGGGTACTTTTAAATGAATGAAAGGGAGAAAGAAATGAATTTGAAGGTCTACCGACATTGTTATTTTTTCATATCACATATTATCTTTATTTACAATATTTTCTATTAAAACTGTATCAAGCAGTACAACTCATGCAAATATAGTTGGACTTTACAAAATAGGAATCGATTTGTTTATTCATAAAGCAAAAATAGGTCTTTTTCATGAAGATTTATCGGAAGCCAAAGGTTCGATTTACATTGAAAAGGACCATATATACATTATAGAGCATTTTCATGCAGCTTTTTTTGCATACCCTAACATGTCGATAATGAGCCGCGGCTTATTTTCCAGATAGGCTTTTCTCAGGTTACACACTTGTTATATATTCATATGACATACTATCTTTATTTACAATATTTTCTATGAATCGTTTACATCAATTCTTTTCAGCCAGGTTCTTAAATGTAAGTTGATTTTTTAAACAAACGAAAATGGTATAGATGTACGCGCAAAAAAAATGTTATAATTGCATTAAAAAAGGAAAACAATGTGTTTTGTCTTTTTTGAAATATTAGAAATAGACAACCTGACACATATCGACATAGCTTTTAACAGCAAACATGTATTATCTACAGCATATACTAGTTTCTTTCCTATATCGGCTTTCGATGCTTTTTAGCTCACCTGAGCTGGTTCAGGGTGAGCTATTAGGATCGATGATTGTCCGTCGTCCGTCGGACGTCGTCCGTCGTCCGTCCACATTTAGTTCGTTAACACTCTAGTGGTCACATTTTTTCCTCAATTGTCACGAAACTTGGTCAGGATGTTTGTCCCAGTAATTACTCAGACGAGTTCGAATATGGGTCATCTCGGATGAAAAACTAGGTCACATGACCCAAAAATAGAAAAATCTTGTTAAGGCTCTAGAGGCTACTGTTTCAGTCCAAATATCCTGGCAATTTGTCAGAAAGGTTGTTTGGTTGATTTCTAGCTCAAGTTTTATTATAGGTCACCTGGGGTCAAAAACTAGGTCACACAGCCTGAATATGGAAAAACCTTGTTAACACTCTAGAGGTAACATTTATTTTCAGCCCATATATCCTGGAAGTTTGTCAGAAAGGTTGTTAAGATGATTTCTAGCTCAAGTTTGAATATGGGTCATCTGGGGTCAAAAACTAGGTCACAGAGCCCAAATATGGAAAAACCTTGTTAACACTGTAAAGGTTACATTTTCAGCCCAAATTTCCTAGAAATTTGTCAGACAGGTTGTTTCTATGATTTCTAGCTTAAGTTCGAATATGGGTCATCTGGGGTCAAAAACTAGGTCACAGAGCCCAAATATGGAAAAGCCTTGTTAACACTCTAGAGGTAACATTTTCAGCCCAAATATCCTGGAAGTCTGTCGGAAAAGTTGTTTCGATGATTTCTAGCTCAAGTTCGGATATGGGTCATCTGGGGTCAAAAACTAGGTCACAGAGCCCAAATATGGAAAAACCTTCTTAACACTCTAGAGGTAACATTTTCAGCCCAAATATCCTGGAAATCTGTCGGAAAAGTTGTTTCGATGATTTCTAGCTCAAGTTCGGATATGGGTCATCTGGGATCAAAAAATAGGTCAAGGAGCCCAAATATGGAAAAGCCTTGTTAATACTCTAGAGGTAACATTTTCAGCCCAAATATCCTGGAAATTTGTCAGAAAGGTTGTTTCGATGATTTCTAGTTTCCAGGAAGTGGACTCGAGAGCGACTCGATAAGCTAAAAGCTTCACAATCGAGCTAAAATAAATTGATATAAACTAAAAGTCCTTCCTACTCAATATTTTAAAACAATTTCCTATAAACCAAGAGATATAAAACTCTGGCCTTAAATTGGCTCTTATATTAGGCGATGATGCAATTTTCTGTTGCTGGAGATGTTCTTGACCCCTTGTTGAACTTCCATGTTAAAGATTTGTCCTAGATAAAGTTTAACATTCACCTCACAAGAAAGGTCATATATAAAATGAAATGAATCTTTAGTATATGCAAAACATTCAAGAAAATATTAGATTTATCAATGGCAAATTTGCATGTGCATGTTTTTCTTACATAAAAGAATAAGCTGTTCTGTTTGTTTCTAAAATGTACTCTTCCATCTATCAATATGCACAGTTCCAAAAATTGTTGAAAAAATGAATAGCTCACAGTGCAGATCATGATCAGACAGCAAAAAAATTTAAAGTGAACAGTGTTGATTATGATCAGACAGCAAAATAATGAAAAGCTTACAATGCAGATCATGATCAGACAGCAAAAAAATGAATAGCGAACAGTGCAGATCATGATCAGACAGCAAAATAATGCATAACAAACAGTGCAGATCATGATCTTACAACAAAAATGAATAGTGAACAGTGCAGATCATGACCAAACAGCAAAAAATAAATAGCCAGTGATGCAGAGCATGATCAGATAGCAAAATATGAATAGCTAACATTGCAGATCTTGATCAGACAGCAAAATAAGAAAAGCTCACAGTGCAGATCATGATCAGACAGCATAAAATGGACAATCAGACAGCATAAAATAAATAGCTTACAGTTCATATCATGATGAAACAGCCAAATAATGAATAGTGAATAGTGCAGATCATGATCAGACAACAAAATAATGAGGCATAGAGCTTAGATATTCAGCATGTGGCATGACTCTCTACAAAGATTGTTCAAATCATGACCTCAGTGTCAAAATTGACCCTGCCCGGGGGTCTCTTGATTTTACATAGGCTTATTCAGAGGTAAATGTAAAAATTGACCCTTTCAGCTATTTATGACATTGTATTATAGGCAATGGTAGACAGGTGAGCGATATAGGGCCATCATGGCCCTCTTGTTTATATTCCCGGTCGACCGTGGGATTTCACCACTGGTAAACTCGCCAAGACCCCAGTATGACTCCAATGCATACTGATACCTACCAAATTTTGAAAATCTAGGGAGTTTTGTTTTACCTGACTGCAATACCAAGTCAGTCTGTCTAAAGATTATAATCATTTAATGATAATTGTGTAACAATGCCTAAAGCCAGACAATACGTGTGCGAGCTTGCAGACGAGACACAAGTTTCCAGCGTACATGCTTGAACCGCTTTGCCTCGTGGTTTCTTTATTTGGTGTTATAACACAGAAGAAGAGAACACATAACTGCGTCAATGAAACTATATAAAATCTTTGAATAAGACATCTGTATCATTTTTATTTCTGCTGAATAATGTCAAAAATGACTTTCCTAGTTAAAAATTGATGTCTACCTCTTTTGTAAGGTTTATTTTTAACAATGAGATGAATTAATCCCTTTGAATTATTCCTTTGTACATTCAGTGTATTTCAAATATTTTTCGTACCAAGATTAAGCTAGCCATTTCAAGGGTAATCTAACATTTTAGATACCTACAATCTTAAGTTCACTCAAAGTTGCACTACAATTTAGAGATTGGACGTCGGATTCCTGGTTGTTGCAGTTTAAAATCATGGCACCTTCAGTATTTTACAACGCCTCTGTCCGAAGTTATATTTAGATAATCTTGTTTGATTACTGTTTACCATCTTTTTTATTTTAATATAACTTATTTCAGAAAAAACATTCCGAATCGTCAGCATCACAGATATCCGAAGACTATGTACAAACGATGGGAGAAGATGACGTAAGTTTAGAAACAAATGTTTGTCTTCGATATCTCAATCACGTTTCACAATGATACGCTCTTCTCTTTCAAAAATGTAAAATTGTGTCCAACATCATATGTTTTCCAACTACATCCCATTGTTTTGTTTCATGATAGGTATTGCACCTTTGAATAACAATCCATAAATATCTTATTTTCTTTCGCAATACTAAAACTAAGTGAAAATCAATTAGAACGTTTTGTATACTACACAAAACTGTGTTGTTGGTTTTTTTATTGTTTGTTTGTTTGTTAAATGTGCTTTAGGTCTACCATCTTTATGCAAGGTATATTCGGTGCGAACTGTTGTTGTTGGTTTTTTGTTGGGTTTTTTGCTTTTTTTTTTTTTTTTTTTTTTTTGGTAGAGGATTTACATCCCCGCCGTACCAAATTCAATTCGGAAGATAGGGTTTACTTAAATAAAAGTGTCTGTCGTCTGTCTGTCGGGGCGTCCGTTCTTCTTTCCAACATAATCTGCCCTTAGTTTTGCCTCAGATGCTTTCTAATTTCCTATAATTGCTTTCTAGAACATTATTAACTTGAACACGTTTGTACGATAAAATCGTACTAGTTTCATTGTATATCGCTTAGTATGCAGCAGAATATCTAAGTGAGCCCTTTTTTCTATACAACATAATTATATTTCACCTTGGTTAAAACTCCTGTTTCAATTTAAAAAATGTTACGCACGTGTTAATATGTGTTTTTTATATTTTCCCCAGTAACAGGAATAATATTCCACTTTCGTAACAAAATCCTAGTTTTGTGGAATAGGTTATTTACGGACTTAAGACTTTCCCAGTGATTTTCTCAACTGTTTCATGCGTATATTATGTCAGCTTGGTTATTTTAATGGTTAACTGGTCTTACATTTGCCCATAGTCGTTCTTTGACCAAAAGGGCGCTTCGTGTCATTTGTGCTTTCGCCTGTATAACTTCCTATAGTGTGTTAGGCTTTGCTTTTTATGTTTACTATTTCAGTTAGAGAATTTCAAAAGTTTTCTTGATATTCTTCATGTAATATTAGACAACTACCCGGTCCTTTTTCAAGTTTTGTTTCTTCAATGTAAATGTGGACTAAAGAGTGGTCGGGGCGATTACCTACGTACATTTGTAACTTTATATTTGGCACAATTTTAAGTAAATTTGCTGATATTAGAAAGTAATTCAGAACAGCGATGGTTTATGGTTCGGGTGACATGTGTACTTTTTGATGTCTGGGTTCTGAATGTGGTATCTATCAATATGAATCGTCATTTGCGATAAATCCATTAAGTTTCTTAGAACATTTTATATTTGTATCTTGCTTATCCATTTAAAGTGGAATTATGGACATAATTTCAAGTAAAAATACAGCTGAAATAGCTGTGTGGTTAGAGGAAATAATAGCTTTAACACAATACACCAAACTCTTCCTGCTACCAATACGAAATAATAACTTTCCAAACATTACTTTTCCTATTTTGACTGGGAGAGTCAATGAAAAAAAACACAACTGCATGCAGGAGTTGCTTCCCTTCCACTGCCCAAATCTCGACAACAGCAACAATAACACAAGGGAAATCACTGCGAAGAGAGGAACTATTATGTTATTAGTCCATTTTTTTATTTCTAAAGCACCAACTTCATGTACTAATGCGGTATGATCATTAGTTTAACATATTTAAATGCACAGCAACCGAAAATTGCTTTTATAAAACTGCAACCAAAAATACACTATATGCAGTAAGATGCACATAATGTCACTTTAAATCCCAGGACCACATTGCACAGTTATTCATATCTTACCAAGAGAGTGATGGTGGAAATGACCTTTATTTGTACCAAAAACATTCATAACTTTACTTTTTAAATCGATTTACATGTACATGTTAAAATATATGCCAATATCTTTTTTAATGATATTGTAAAAAAGTATAAAAAATGCTTCCTGGCAACTCTTTTTCGTGAAAAAGCTGCAATTAAAAAAGAAACGAATATGTCAACATTGTTTTAGAGTGAATAGAACATGGTTCTGTCATTATCCTATACGTATATTTATTCTACATTATCAGTAAATTCAAAAAGATCCTGGGACTTAAAGAAAAAAGATAACTTTCAGCTCGGAGACGAGTTCTAGCGGGGTGGACAGACCAATACACTTTCCGGCTATTACCTCATTTAGTGAAGGATATCAATTCACTGAATTTGCTTGTTTTACTTGTTTCAGTACAATTGCGCATCACAAACTGTTGAGCATGAAAAGGTGGTAAATGGTTTGGGACGTCCAGTATGTACAAAAGTTTTAACTTTACATATAACTCTTTTGCAATTACAAGATATTACGTCGTTTATGATGTATATAATATTCCAGTATTTATTAAATACCATTCTCTCCTTATATTTCAATTTTAACGTCGAATAATATAAATTTTGTTTCAGTGTTTCAACATTATTCAGATATATAGTGGAAGCAGTTCCCTAACTGCATTCAAAGGGAAGTTGTTGTAAAATTTAAAACCTCTTCTAATAAGGAATCGGGTCTTACCCATGCGGTTTAGTAATTAAATGTGAGCGACCTTTACCACTCCATTTTTATCACGACAGAGGTTCCAATTAGTATACTTGTATAGCGACAAGGGTGTTTCCTTATGAAGTCGCAGAGACATACTTATTACGAATGAAACTGAAACGGTTACTCTTGTAAACTTGATATAGAATATTTGGATTAGCCTAATATGTTTGAGTCACTTATTTATCTGTGTTTTAACTTACAGAACCCTGGTGTCCAACCTATTTCAGTTCAAGCCGAATTGCAAGCAAGCAGGCTAGGTAGAAGCGGCGTAAGTACCTTTAAGCAAACAGTAAAAACATCTCTATTCAGTTTTCCAATCTACTCTTCAGACGAAATCAGTGTAGGTCAAATATAGTATTCCTCGAACTCACATGTTCTGTTATCTTATTTGAACACAAATAAAAGTTTTTGATAGCTAGGCTAGGTGATAGACTTAAGTTGTACTCATATATTATATTCGTGTACATTAATTTATACTGTTTACATTGATATTAGTTTTAAAATTATTTTTTTTAATTTCAACATTTTGAAATATATTTCTATTTTCAGAGGCGCAAATAAAGAACACGTATGTATGCTGTTATTGATTGCAATAAAACTATAGTATAAACAAGGCAATATCAACTGATACATTGTAAACTCAAAAAACGTGCGAATCATAAAATCAACAAAGGTCCAACACCTTTCTTCTTTTTAAAAAGTGGACATAGACGTATACACTACGAGGGTAGGTCCATTAACCGGGTTGTTGCTTTATTTCCTAATTAACAGTACAGAAACAATAATAGTACCTACACATTAAAAGAAATTTTACATGATAAAACATTTTCCAAGAAGATTGGAAGTGATTTTCATGATTTCTTTAATAACCACCTTGTCTCAGACGGGGAAACATGTAAATTTCTTGTGATTCTGATGTTGAATTTGATGCTAAACTTCAGTATCATTACCTGGGGATACATACGTAATTGTACTTGGGAACTAAAAAAGTGATAAAACAGACATCTACAGCAAAGACCTTGTCTCTGACACAAGCATTTGAGTGGAATCAGTGATTAAGAGAAGGCGCGTTTCTTTCAGACATTCTCTGTAGAGTTTTTCAACATTGGTTTGAGTAATTAAGGATGTTGACAATAATGATACCGGAAATCCGCGAACAAATTTGGCATAATTATGCTACAGTTTATTGCTCACTACCAGAAAAGTTAAATACATTGTATGTAGAAATTCAGCGTGTAAATAGATAATAAGTAAAAAGAAGTATAAAAAGCACAATGTCTAGCAATATCACTCCCTGCCTTGCTGTTACATATTCGTTCTTGTCTGCTTTTTGTGAAGATTGAATAAAAGATCCAATGACGGTCGAATGGAGTATCGAACTGTGATTTTTATCTTTCAACTACAACTTATGTAACTGTCCGGTTAATTCTGGATCACCCTCCTACAGATGATTAAAGCTTTACAAAAAGACTCGGTATTTAACGTGAGAACTAGCGTACTTTGACTATTTGTTAAAAGAGTTATAAAAAAGACGGAATATTTCTGTAAAATATGGACACTTAGACACAGAGATATCCAGTATATTGAAAAACATGCGTCTTGTGTTGTTCTTAGTTGTAGAATTAAGTCAGTAAATTTCGTGTTTGATTTGAGAGAATGATGTTTAATCAGATTGTCAATTACATAGTAAACACAAAAAAGTCATTCTTTTTACCGGTCAAAAGGATTATCTAAACTCTGGAACACTTCTTGTCATTCATTTTTATAAACAATTTTTTTTTTCAGAAGATAAAAAGAGTCCTTTTTGAACTAGAACCCACCGCTACAAAACACTTGGAACTAAAGGACATATTTCATACTACAATATTGTCATGCAGTATGACTTTTATGTATTTGTGTGCCAATCTATATATGTTGCTGTGGTTTCTTTATTTCTCTAGTTTAGACAGTATTAAACTGATATACGTTTTTGTAAACATGTAACCATTTCTCGCTCCTTGGGTCTTCTAATACTTACCAAAAGTTTGTACAAGCTGATGTTACTTTAAACGTAACCGTGCAAAGAGTATGGTTTAGTATAGCGTCATTCCTACTTACAAAGGTTAATCATTTCATATTACTAAACACCTTCCTAAGTATATACCAAAATGTGCTAGATATGTTTTAAAAATCAACATTTCCATTTCAGTAAATAGTATAAAATATGCAATAGTAATTATCCTGTCATTTTCTTTAGCTATATGTTTATCAAAACGTCTCTGACAGTTTGGCTCAACTTGATTTATTTCAAGGATTCTGTTAAGTTATCAATGAGCCTCAAAATTCAAAATAAATAACTTTTTTTGTATTTCTTAACATTTTTAGAACTAGATGACATGATCATGAGTAAAAGCTTGTTGTTCTTATATTATTGCAATTCTACAAAATTCCGTCTCAGTTTGTCCAAAATTGAAAGCTCTTGCAACGCATGACGTCACACCATTAATTCGGTTTGGTACTGTATTGGTTTAATTGCAACGAAAATCACCATACAACCTAAACGAGTCCTGGTAGGAAAATTCATGAAAGAGCTTACAGATTTAAATACTTAGGGGTGATAACCTGACTAAAATTGTCTCAAAAGCTTTTATCAATGCTAACATGACAACAGTTATTGTGGTCAAATATTTGGAGATGAGTCTAAATCCCAGCATGACATATTAGTCTTAAAAAAAAAAACAATTCGTGTAATTTCAAAATTTTAAATGGTATTTATTATCAGGGTTGATCATTTAGTCGCCGCTTTTTCCGCCCATCTGCGTTCCTCTACCCTTTTGGATTTTAATAGTCCATATCTAAACGAAAATAGAATTAAAGAGTTTGATTAGATACCTTCTATAAGTCGTCAAGAGGAAGAGCAGTTAAACAGAAACACCACTTCAGTTTAACCCCCACCCCATCTCCCGTCCCCCAAATCTAATTATCCCCAGTCGTGTTAAAAGCTTGCATGGGCATAGCTTAAAATAAATAGAAGATTGACTTGACACTTCCACGTGTGGTTAACTCTCACCACCACCACAAAATGAGGTGAAAAGAAATTGTGGGAAGCACACTTCCGAGGTGGTGGGGTTCTACAAAATAAACATTTAAAAACAAAATAAAAATTTATTTGGTAGAACCCCACCACCTCGGAAGTGTGCTCCCCACAATTTCTTTTCACCTCGTTTGGTGGTGATGGGGAGAGTTAACCACCCGTGACTTTGCACATTAATAGAGGTCACTGGGAGAAAGTACAGTGACTTAGACCCATAAATCTAGCGTAAGTCCGTTTTTTTTGGCTCACCTGACACAAGGTGCTCAAGGTGATCTTTTAGGATTATCCTGTGTCCGTCGTCATCGTGCGATGTTTCCCGTCAACAATTGACTTCAAACTGCATTTCCTTTGAACCAACTTGGCCAATGTTGATGAAATTTGTTAGAGATTTCCTTGCGTGAGGATCTATCAAAGTCTTCAAAGAATTCCATTCCATGCACAACTCTGGTTGCTACCGCAACAAATAGGAAAAACTTTTAAAATGTACTGAAACAACAAGACTTAGAGCTAACATATTGAGCAAGTTGATTTGCATAATTAATGGACATCTATCAATATTGAAAACATTATGACCCCCTGTCAAAATTCCGTGAAAATTTAGAACACATGGACTGCAGTTAAAATTACCAGTGCTTTATGAGTATAAAATGACTTTCACTTTGATTTGAGAAACCATGGTAGCTACATTTGAGGTAAATACGTTAATAGTCACTGAGAAAAGGTGATTTATTGTGAATGCTAGTGGAATATGTACATGCACAAATATGTATATACTATATCTGTAAATAGTTTGTGCACTATCATCAAAATATATTTACAGGTTTTTAATGGATATGGAATTACAACATCATTAATCGTTTCGACTGATACATATGATAAGTATTAAAATACAAAATTATATATGATAGGGTATACCACGCTGAGAGAATAGATTTTCATAATGCTCGGTACTGATCAATTTGCAAACTTTAATGAATTATGATTTGTCCTTAATAAATAAGTATTGCGTGTTTAAATCGAGTAAAAATTGTTTTATTCAAATTTATTTGTAATAACCCCTTTCTTCAAATCGTTGTGAAACTGTATTATTTGGAAAATGGCTAAAGATTTTCAGAATCCAAATAAAATTGTCTACTAGGAACCAGTGTTACACCTGTCCTTGGATTATGTACACGGCCGGCATTATTGTATTTACATCCAAACTTTCTACATTGATTGAAAAATAAAAAAGCAAGTAGTGTGTTTTCAAAATTAGTGGGACCAATTAGAGAACCCAAAATTTTAAAAGGATCTATTCTTATTATATGATAGCAAAGTATTTATAGCGTAAAACTGACCTGTTTCGCATTAATGTGTGTATTTTTCAGGAAACGGAGTGTAAACTGGGTCAGTTTTAGTTGGTGTAAGGGAGACAATCTTATATTCTTTGAACTGTTTTGATAGTGTTAAGGGAAACAGCACTTGAGAGCTTGTTCTCAGTTTGTGAGTATAGACACGTGGTTCCCCAAATATACATCAAATCGAATATTAAAAATAATTTGTCTTCTTAATATAAAGACAAGGGTGGACGATCGCCATCTTTTGACCAAGCTGATACAGGCATCTCATTTAACGGCATATCTACCGCCTCCCGACGACCCTATTCAGCGAACATATATTGTGTAAAGGTGTTGATTGAGCTCTTATTTCAAAAATAATATAAGTGCCGTGGAATTCTTTTTGATATACTGTATTCAATTTAATTTTAACAAATACTCCATTTTTTCGGAAATATTTTATCAGGACTTGATGAAAAAGGAATACTTGTATATTACAAAAAAGGGACAAACTGTTACCTACATGCTTTGTCCCACACCATATTTTCATACTTTTTAATAATACGATCTTATTAGTGGTATTTGTGATACTCCTGGGACAGTGTTTGATAATTCCAAGTACACGTATATTACCACTATTGCACGATGGGACACACAGATCAATCAATCAGATATTGTAAGTATAGTACAACAAAGATATTTCGCGTGTAGCAAAGACCACCAGCTACAAATCCACTTACCCACTGATATCAAATTTTTTCCGACTTTTTTCACATGTTATATGTAGGTAATTGACTAAACGAGGGGGGAAATACCCCAGTCTATTTTTAAACGCTTGAAATTTTATCAATTCGATTCCAATTTCACTTAACCAGGCGCGGACAGACGCAGAAATGATAATGCTTCCACAGCACATAATTAAATTTTCTAACCATACCACCTGATTAATGGTGATAATTAAATTTGTAGTTCATAAAAACTCCAACTTCGGTAGTGAAGTATAGTCAGAACGGAATGCAATGTACGTTCATGCACGTGGAACGTGGAATTTTGTAAGTCGTATTTAAAAAGAAATTCTTCCACCCAACGAAGAGGGTCGGAACAGAACTTAGGACTTACGCCGTTTCTCTATTGTTGCATAAAAGCCGCTCTGATAATCGTTAGAAGTGTAACCAGCAAAAGGTCAGTCAATGAACACTGAGTTGATCTTCAGTTAAGTTCCGATTATGTTGTTTGATGGCCTATTTTCATATATGACTTAGACTGTTCTCAGGTTTATGCAAGCGAGTTCTGCAATCTGGGCCGATACGAGCTGATGTTATACTAGGTGGAACTATTTGGTAGAAAATGCCACTGATACGATATTTTCACCATTTGGAATACATATGATGTTGGAAGTAGATGACAGATACGTGCATATTATAAAATAAAACAAAGAATGCGTAACGAAATGCCTCACGAATTTCCGAAGCGAGCGATTGATTGGAGTTATTACATCAGAATACAATTTGCACGGAAAGTTTATATTTGATAGTTTAATGCCATCCGCGGTGTAGTCCTTTTATGATAACTTGAAAGTTGCGTCAGATGATGTTTACACTTGCTGGTATTTTGAAAACACCAAAACAGGTAAGACAGCTTTTCGTCAATACAATAAGTATTTGTTTTCACATAGGTAATATAAAACTAGTCATTGGCTTAGTGGTAATGGCAGTGACATCGCATCTTTTTATGATAAGGTCGTTGGTTCGAATCCGAAAATGTTAGGGTTTCTTTTTTTTCTTTTTTTATAAATCCCGTTTAAATTCTTTGATTATCAGGAGTTAACACATTTGTTGCAAATATTAATTTATGAAGCTATTATACTGGAGATCCTGCTGCAATCACGTGAAAGAAATAGAAGCAAAGTATTGGGCGTCAGATGTCGCAGTGGAACAAAAATTCGAGCGTCTTGTAATCAATAGGGTTTCTGAGGATGAAGACACGGACACAGCGTCTGAATTCGAAGATTATTCTAGCACAGAAACAAATGAATTCTGATGTACATGTATATTGTTATTGGTTGAAATGTAAAATAAAGGTAATGAAATAAATGATATCACAAAAACATGATCTAAAAAAGAAAAGAAAAAAAATACAAATGAAAAATAAGGTATCCAAAAAAAGAAAAAAAGATAAAAAAGATTCATGAAAAATTAAATTCACCTGGATTCGAACCTGAACCGTCAAAACTATATGATCAAGTCGTCTACGCACTAACCAGTTGAGCTATTGAGGCAATTATTATTTTTCTGAGATTTGTTAACTTTTTATGTAATATTCTCTATAGCAAGAACGGAGATAACCGTTATACCTGATTTACCTGTCAAGTTGAATCTTATCCTATGACGCGCTATCAAGTTATCATAAAAGGACTATAGCAATGCTATCTGTCAAATAATAACAGTCTGACAACTAGATCTGTCAATAAGTAAATGAATATTAAAGATGCCGCTTTCATATATTTATTCTACCCCTTTGCTAGCCACTTCAACCTTCTTTGGCCAAGTAAAGAAATAAAAGCACTGCATATTAATACTGGATTCTAATGTTGTAGTTGCTTTTCGGAGAATATGTAAGAGACAAATCGGGTACTCACCACTCGTGTGTAGTTGGACTGGCATGCATTCAGTCGTTAAAGCGAAATACCATTTTTACAAATCTAGGGCAATATTCTATTTTAAGTCATTTAACCTGAACATATTGACGATATGCAAATATATACAAATGTATATACATGTAAGATGGTTTTTAGAAGGTCTTAGCAAATGATTGTTTGAAAATAGTTTCCGGTCCATAGCTTTCATAAACATAATGGTATATGGAAAATTATCCACATTCAAAAGAAAATAAAGAAAAGTACTGTCTGTCAAACTGTTTACATTTTAATATGTAAAAATCAGTATGGCAATCAATGCATCACAGGAATTTGTATGATATGAATAAGTATTGTTTATGTTTTCTGCTCATATAAGCTACTGGAAATACCGTACATGTGTAGAAGAAAACCTATTGTTCAGTGATGTGCTGTTAAACAATTGTTTTTATGAGGTTCACTTTCTTTTATATATAAGTACTTTCTTTGTACATAAATCTATGAAGCTTGCACTTTTTCCAGACCGCTGTGAATTCGGTAGATCTAACATAGAACGAGGAATACAAGGACGTTAATGTCCTAGATAAATACGCACTAACCTCTGGTACCAGTAATCAACTGGTCGAAATCGGTCTCATTATACAGATTGAAGGTCAAATGCCTAATGGCTCCTATTATTGGACATAACAGATTGTACCTTCACCTTTGACCAAGTGGCATAAATAACAATAGAGGTCGTGTACTCGTTTAGGATCAACCTGTCCATGAAGTTTAGGAATCATATGTCCAACGGTTCGTAAGTTACGGAACATAATAAATCAAGCTTTGTAATCCCACGGCTAGGTCAATTTTGATCTAAGCGCAATGATATGAACAAACATTGTAAAGGACCACTGAAATTGTTATTTGCTTGAGACAATGCAAGTTCAGAATAAAAGTTGCTGGTTTTATCCGTATACTTCTATAAACAGACAAGCGACCCCGGAGATAGTCAATTTTGACACCGGGACATGATTTGAACACACTATATAGAGGTCCACTGGACAATGCTACAAACCAAATATCTAAGCTCTTATGATTTGAGGGAAGAAGATTTTTACAGATTTTCTTATATAAATCTGTGTAAAATAAACGACCACCAGGTATGATTGGAACAAACAGATCAACTTAACAATGCAACAATATATACAAATGTATATCCAGCCTTCTTGCAGAAGAATATTTTTTTATTCTTTAGACGTCTATGTTAATTAAGTGACCACAGGTCAGTCGGTGGCATGAGTTGAACGAATTTGATATAAGGCCTAAATACTTACTTTCTACGTTCTAGGTATTCTGGTTTACAGCTTACATATTTTGCAGATAGCATTCCCAAATGGTCCTCAACCACGAATAACCAAAATCGGTCCCATTTCAGAAATTCACCAAACTTTGTACACTGTTAAATTAACATGTCATATACTGCTGTATCGTGTTTGATCATCCCATAAAAGAATATTGTCGTTAGTATCGATGTTCAACGGAAGAGGGTATTAACCTTATTGTACGACGTTTGTTACGTAACGTCAATTTTACGTAACGTCAGTTTTACGCCAATTACTAAATTATTTTTGGATATATTCGTAAAAATAACAACACACAAGCTTCGTTTTGAAATATAATTAAACCTAAGATGTATAAATGGAAACATGTAAATTAATGAGTCATGAAAATATAAATATCGCCGCTAATAGGTGAAACGTAGTATATGTACAACCACAGTGAGAGGAACTACTGACATTAATTACATTTAATGTCTTTCTCTTATTTTGGTTCAGAAAATTTACCCAAAGCATTCATATTTTGAAATATATTATATATCAGTCGATACTCCTAGGAGTAGAAAAGACATAATAAAGACTGCTCTAATATCTTCACATGTAGATCGTTACAAATGATAAATGTACGTTGCATTATAAAACTGCAATAAAACGCCACTACATGTACAATGTATTGCCAAGGCGATCATATCTTTTATGATTTGAATATATAGACAAAGACGAACTTTTTTCCAAAATACCAGTAATATAATTATCCCTTATAGCACACACTCAGATCAACATGGCCAACTCAAAAGATACGACGCCACAGATCAACCGACTGTTATAATATTCCTCATATATCAGCGAATTTTCATTTTGGTCAGAACTTGCGGACCGTATCAAAATTGTGTCCAAATGCACAAATTACCAAATTTTTAGTAAACATTGGGTTCTAAACGGTACAAATGCTACTCAAAAAATAGTCCGAATTTCTGACTTTAACTTTCTAGTAAACGACTTACTACCATATACTTACGCGCTTTATTAATACGATGATAATGATTTTAACAAATCAAAATCATATATCTAGACAATATACCAAAGTCATCAACAGTATTCCGCTCAAATGACTTATGTTTCATATTTACGTTTCTGCAGTTTGTATGTTTTACGTATCCACCGTCTGCGTTCATACGTACCCTTTAATATTCCGTCTGGCGTCATAAGTAACCTAAAAGAGAGCCCCAATGAGTTGCAGCTGCTGTATCAGTTGTAGCAAAAAGGAATTAATTTTTGCTCCTAAAGAAAATATGTACCTTCACGATATATGAGTAGTATAAAATGGGGGGTGCCCCCCCCCCCCCACCGAAATTTGCCCATACCCGAAATTTGCCCATACTGATATTTTTGCTTATTACGATATGTTTGCGCATGAACGATGAAGGGGAAGTAACTGCTACAGAAACTGGGGGTTTATTATCGCAAGAGTGATACCCTTGAATGAAGACACGCATATTGTTTTAAAAAGTGTTTCCACCAATCGCGATAAAAGAAGAAACATGAATGTCAATAACCTCTGAAAAACTAATTTTTTAATATATATTTAAAACGATACATTTGAAGAGAGTATAGTTTATGCACGCTGAGAGACAGCAGCAGACTTTTCAGGTTATAACGACCGGTTCGGAGACCATATCATCGCTTTTGCGTCCGCCATTCAATTCGCACTTAATGTCCGGTGTGTAAATCTTACATGCATGAGTCGGTTTTCTATAGGATGTGTAGCAGAGCAAAGGTCATAGTAGGAATTCACTATTATATATATCAACACTATAAGCCACACGAAGTGACAAGATGAGTCATTCAGGAGGTATGATGAGGTATTGAGGAGGTAATGAGGAAGCATGAGGAGGTAATGAGGAGGTACGAGGAGGTTATGAGGAGGGTCACTTCTTGTGGCTTATAGTGTTGATATATATGATAGTGATTTGGTACAGACGGCGAGGTCAGTTGCTAATAAAGCGAGACCGTTATCTCACTATGGAGAGTAACGACAAGAACATCATATTTCATTGTAGGAAATGTGGTTACGTTTTTTTGCTTTGGAGAAACCTATTACACCACCTCAGAGTATGGCATACATGCGAGTATTATTCAAATATCCGTGTATGCTGCGACTGCGTGTTTGAAAACGTAAGGCATTTCTCAAGCAAGTGAAAATGAAAGCTTCGGAGGTAGTGAGGAGAAACAGACCAATGCAAACGGATTCTAACCTTTTAGGGATATCTAAGGGAGGTAAAAGTCGTTTGGTTCGGTCTCCTGAATGTTTGCGGCTATATGTGTCAAAATGTTTTATTCGATTTCTATCTATATGGCACTGGTTTCTGCAAATGAGACATGTATGTTGATATTTTGGATTATTTCATTTCAAATTTGGGGTATGCCGTCGAAATCATACAAGTAATACTGGACTTTAATGAGCACCCCAATGACCAATAAATGGAACCTACCCATTGTAAAATTCCAAATGAAACACTTATTAAAAGATAGGACCGTTTATTCAAGCGTATAATGCAATGAAAATAAAACAAACTTTTGCGTATATTTCTCAACATACATGTAGATTAATCAAATATTTTTTAAAAAGTTGATAACTAATATATTTCGAAAGGACATCAACTGCATACTTATAAAAACCACAAACAGGTATTAAATAACAAGCGAGATTGTCATGGTGACACGATTAAATTACATTTTTTTGAAAGAATACCAAGCACACACTGCGACCCGTAAACCGCAAGCCTTTTCTTTGAATAGCGTTAATTTAGTGGAGTGAGCGCTGTAGGAAAACATTATTTTAATCTTGCGTATATTTTAAATGAAGTTTTAGATAAAAGCTTATTACTTGATTTAAAATCTTGCTTGTTGCTACACGTTTTTATATACCCTTAGTTAAATGGTAAACACCACCTATTGGAAAAATGACCGAGAAAGAGAAGTCACAAAGCAACATCTGTGTTTATTAGCTACATTTATTTTTTTCTTCTAAATTATCAACATTTCTTTAATATAAAAGCGTGAGTTTTAATAAAACAGACACAAGTTTTGCTCTTTCCAGGTGGAGCAAATGAATGAAGTCAGTCAATTCGTTGATAGAAATGTCACAGATCACAAAGGTTTTTTTATACAAAAGACACGCAGCTCACTTTAGCTTCGACAATATCGTTTTACTATTAGCCGAACAAGTTTGACAGTCCTGTTATACATGTATCACTCTCACTCAGTATCTTCCATTTGTTCCGTATCTTCTTCCTCTTCCAACTGTGGAGTGACGTAATTGTCCAGCACTTTATCAAACAGAAATCTCCGTTTAAGAATTGGATACTTTAAGGCTTCCTCCCCTTCGTAGTGTGCTGTTGCAATTAGTTGAATGACTGTCTTCTTTATCGCTTTATAGATGGGATCCTTCTTCATAGCATCGAACCACACCAGTTTTCTACCGAAAATGTTCATCATGGCTTTCCTGTAAGTGCTTTTCATGTCCTAAAAGACATTTTCTCTGGCTTCACTTTCATTGTTCTCGGTATCTTCTTCCATAAGCTCCTTCACTTCGGTTTTATACTGCGACTGGCACTTATCAAACGCTTCCTCTACAATGTATTCCCAAGGGTCAATATCCAAACTCTTCTCAGATGTTACAGACATATCGTCGTCGCTGTTATCAGAATTCAGGAGACCGAACCAAACGACTTTTACCTCCCTTAGATATCCCTAAAAGGTGCATTGGTCTGTTTCTCCTCACTACCTCCGAAGCTTTCATTTTCACATGCTTGAGAAATGCCTTACGGTTTTCAAACGCGCAGTCGCAGCATACACGGATATTTGAATAATACTCGCATGTAAGCCATACTCTGAAGTGGTGTAAAAGGTTTCTCCAAAGCTAAAAAAACGTAACCACATTTCCTACAATGAAATATGATGTTCTTGTCGTTACTCTCCATAGTGAGATAACGGTCTCTGTACCAAATTACTATCATATATATCAACACTATAAGCCACCAGAAGTGACCCTCATCATAACCTCCTCGTACCTCCTCATTACCTCCTCATGCTTCCTCATTACCTCCTCAATACCTCATCATACCTCCTGAATGACTCATCTTGTCACTTCGTGTGGCTTTTGTGTTGATATATATAATAGTGAATTCCTACTATACCCCTGTAGAGATATATTATGTGACCTTTGCTCTGCTACACATCCTATAGAAAACCGACTCATGCATGTAAGATTTACACACCGGACATTAAGTGCGAATTGAATGGCGGACGCAAAAGCGATGATATGGTCTCCGAACCGGTCGTTATAACCTGAAAAGTCTGCTGCTGTCTCTCAGCGTGCATAAACTTACTCTCTTCAAATGTATCGTTTTAAATATATATTAAAAAATTAGTTTTTCAGAGGTTATTGACATTCATGTTTCTTCTTTTATCGCAATTGGTGGAAACACTTTTTAAAACAATATGCGTGTCTCCATTCAAGGTTATCACTCTTGCGATAATAAACCCCCAGTTTCTGTAGCAGTTACTTCCCCTACATCGTTCATGCGCAAACATATCGTAATAAGCAAAAATATCAGTATGGGCAAATTTCGGGTATGGGCAAATTTCGGTGGGGGGGCACCCCCCATTTTATACTACTTATATGAACTTTTGGACTCCGAAAAATTGCAATTTCTTGTCGGATTTCCGCAATCGTAACAACATGTCGGTCATCTTTCATCTGAACCTGCCTAATATAAATAATAGAAACTTATTAACCGAAATAATTGTGGAAATAAATATAAAAAAGAAGATATTAGGCATTTTTGTCGAGCCCGCTTGCGGTGAGTTCGACTTAGTCGTCACTTTTGGCGGTTCGGTGTATGTGCGTGCGTCCGTGCGTCCGTGCGTCAGTCCGTCCGATTTTGTCCGGACCATATCTATTTCATGCAAGAAGGGATTTTGATGTTACTTGGCACAAATGTTCACCATCATGAGACGGAGTGTCATGCCCAAGAACCAGGTCCCTAGGTCTAAGGTCAAGGTCACACTTGGAGGTTAAAGGTTAAATTCAAGAATGACTTTGTCCGGAGCATATCTTTTTCATGCATGGAGGGATTTTATTTTAACTTGGCACAAATGTTCACCATCATGAGACGGAGTGTCATGCGCAAGAACCAGGTCCCAAGGACTAAGGTCAAGGTCACACTTAGAGGTTAAAGTTCAAAGTCAAGAATATCTTTGTCTGGAGCATTTCTTCTTCATGCATGGAGGGATTTTGATGTTACTTTGTACAAATGTTCACCACCATGGTCTACCCTTGTTTTTAGAATTACTGCCCTTTGTTGTTACTATAAATAGCTTATATTCTAACTTTTTCATTACTGGCCGTAGAGAAAAATCGAGACCAATTTTCTGTGGTACAACATGCATGTTACATCCAATATTTAGGTGTATTTTGACCCATCTCTGCTTGGTTAGGAGTTAGCCCTTTTGACATATGGCGGGCTCGACATGTTGCACGTGGGCATCTTGTTTAAATTACCTGTCTGGGCGTTCATGTACATAGGTAGTTGCGTTCGTAGAAGTCGAATACTCGCGACATTTTTACAATGTATATCGTGAATTCCATGTGCAGTAAAATACCGTATGTTCTTTAAAAATGTTATTATGTTACATAAGCAAATAGTAATCCGCCTGCACACATGTTGGACATTGCTGTATTGCTAACTTTTTCTAGCTCAACGCTTTAAATTTCTGTTGAGAATATGAACATTTTTAATGATAAATATATCTGTGGTAGGGTAAAATACAAAAAGTCCTTGTCATCATGTTTAAAGCAGGAGTATGTCTGTTAAAACAAAATGCTTTATAAAATATCGGACCATTCCTAATCTTTGCATTAGAATGTCTTACAACATGTGTTAAACCTTTTTACCTGACAGAACAAATTAAACCTAACGAACTGGGAAATATGTTTTAATTTTATAACTTTATTTACCCTCCGTTGCGAAACAAGTTCTTACAACTTAGATTAATCGCTCTCGAGACTCATTTCCAGAAGAAATCAACCTCGTAGAGAGAGAGGGGCAATTTAAAATGATTTGTTTCTTGCCTTAGGACGCACCAATGAAGTTTGTTTTGAGTCGGCAAGAGGAACAAACGAATCAACATAAGCTCTCCATGAGCCTTTACAACCGACTACGTATTAACAAATACAACACAAATTGTGTAACTAAGAAATATCTTAAGATAAATATATAATCACAAATAAATTAGATTTGAAACTAAATGATCTGCAACTATCACATACAATGTAAACAAAATAATTTGACAGGCAAAAATAAAAAATAAATAAAAAATTAAAAGACAAGCAAACTAAAACAGAGTGTCTACATGCAACTGAACATGATAGAAAGCAAAATAACACAAGCAAATAAGACTGAAAGACACATAGGTAATAAATAATTTGTATATCTTTACTCTAGGGGTGCACGGTAAACAGAACACAGAAATAGGGAGGAAAAATCACACCTGTCTTTTTAAAAACTTAGCATTTACAGTCGTTTCCATTCAAATAGGCATTTGAATTTCAAAGTGACCACCGAAGTTCACCGAAGTGGGAGTGAATTTCCGAGAACAGGTGCTTCTTATCTGAATGAATTTTTACCGTAAGTTGTACTTCTTTCTTAGTTGAAAATTTACAAAATTACTTACTTCCTATGGATCAGCTTTTTTAAAATCAATTGCATGTTGTAGTAAGTGTGTACAAAATTAAAAAGAATCCTTCATGAACAATTATACATGTGATTCCTATGCCCAAATGAATTTTACATTAGATAAAGACCAATACATTTTGAATCTTACCAAAACAATTCACTCTAGTAAATCAGAACTTCACAACATTTCAACGGTTTTTGTGGAAATCAATCACAGTAAAGAATATGATGTATAGACATTTCTTTTTACATATATCAACAAGTATTCAAGACAAATCATACATTAAAAGTCTTTAGAGAAACAACTTGCTCCGTGATTATACCAATGTACGTTGAATTGTATAAATACATGGTTATGTTATTTAACTTATTTTCCAAGTTTATCAAGTTATGCTGTATTTTATAATAGAACAGAACAGAACATTTCTTTTATTCACCCAGGTATTTTGAAATAAGGCATGGGGTTATAACAAGAACAATCAACATACAATTTTTATAGATTCCGGTACAAGTTAGTTATAAAGTATGCATTTAGACTATGACAAATTCATATACATGTACAATGATATTACTTTGATAAGTTTGAGGTGGTGTGGTGGCCGAGTGGTTAACGCTCTGGACTACCAATCCGGAGGTCCCCGGTTCGAATCTCGGGCGGGACACTGGATATTTCAGAAACGCTTTTCAGTGTTCCCCACCTATCTGAGATGAACTGGTTAGAAACCCAGAGGTAGTCTCGCGTGTATCGGTGCTATACGCCGGGCACGTAGAAAAGAACCAAGGGGTCTATTCGTAAAAGAGCTAGGGTCTGGTACCCGGATTCCCTTGTATCTGCTTCTGTCTCTAAAATAAAAAGGACCACAGTGGAAATAAGAGCTTGCTCTTTCTTGTGTTATCCTTGGTACTTGGTAAATTGCCAGTTTATTGACTAATGATATAAAGAGGGGGGATGTTCGTTTCTAACAAACATTTAAACTGTCTTCATGATAGTTAACATATTATAAAACAGGTGTTCATTCGATGATGGAATATATTGTTCACTGACCAATATACACATATAGCTTTATGAATGAGATTCCATAGTATATAGTTACTCATCTATGAAAACATGACAAAAACAAATTGTTTAGTGTTATAGTGACCTCGTGCTAAGTTGATATGGGATTTATATTAAATCTAAAAAAAAAAAAAAAAAAAAAAACAAACAAACAAAAACAAAAGGATAACAGGATTAAATGTTCGGAATGAGTTCTGCTTAGAAGCTGGTTCGTATTATTCATTTGTAGATTCATTACTTCGTACAAGAATAATAATAATAAAAACAATAATACAGAAGTTTCATTTAAATTGCTGGATTAACACCATTGAAAATATTTATGTATGTATATATAGAATAGACAGAATAGGGAGACATTGGTATCTACCTTGATAATTCACGCATTAAGACCTTTACGAATTTGCATACTCTTTTAAGTACGGATTCAGAATTAGAGTTTAATAGATTGACAAGACACTGTTCGTTTCTATCATTCATCGGTATATTTATAAGACAGACATGTCTTTGGTTTTGGAAAAAATTACAGTGTAATAGATAATGACGCTCCGTGGCTATTTCGCTACTATTACATAAATTGCATTTCCTATCATTAAGCTGCGTTCCGTCCCATCTACCTGTTTCGATCGGGAGTCTGTGATTTGCTGTTCGGTATTTAAATAACTGTACCCAGTCCTGCTTGGGCAAAATCTTGAAATAATTTTCTAACTTTTGGCTTTCCTTAAAACTGTTATAGATTTGGCCTTTGTTCGACTGCTGTACTTGCATCAGCCACGACTGTTGGAATTGATCAATAAGTGTTTGCTTAATTGATTTATGTATAGATTTATGCATATTTATGATATGTTGATTAAGCCAAATATCTGTTCTCCCAACTGAATTCAGAATATCCTGAATTTTATTGAACCATTTAAACTCATAGTTTGTACAATGTAAGACGTATTTATACAGAAGATTTGATAGCTTTCGGTCATTTCCAATCAGTATTCGGTTCCAAAAAGAGATCATACGAGCCTGAACCGTAATTGCAATCGGGTATCGTCCTAATTCTCCGTAAAGCATGTACATTGGAGTACTTTTCTTAGCGTAAGTTACTTTTCTAAGGGAGTCATTGTGAACTTTTTCGAGTATTTCGAGATTCTCAAAACCGAATATTTCTGCTCCATATGTGAATATCGGCAAAACAGTATGATCGAAAAGCTTTAAAATAAGATCTACATGTAAATCGGCGTTTCTAGACTTTGGAAGAAGAAGATGCATTGCTTTCGTAGCTTGTTGGGCTACATGCTTTCTTGCATTAAGAAAAGAACCATTACTTGAAAATGTAACCCCCAGGTAGTGGTATTTATTTGTAATATCAACATTATGAGGTTCAAGTGTGAAACGAAAATTCTGGGAATTTCTGGAACCAAATACAACAATTTTTGTTTTATCAGTATTAATTTTAAGATTAATTGTTTTAATTTTTGCAGTATTCGTTAAAAGAATTTAGGCAGTTCTGAAAATCTTCTTTTGAGTCTGAGAGAATAATGGTATCATCAGCGTAGAGCAAAACTAAAAGTTTAAGCCATCGAGTCCAGTCTTGGGGATTGTTTATCTCTACACCAATACTACCATTAATTTGCATATACTCCTGCAAATCATTAAGATACAGTGAAAAAAGCGCAGGCATAATAGATACCAACATGAATATTTAAGAGACAATTTTTATTACTGGGTATACCTTTTATTTATACATGTTACCTGGACGCTCAAACACTCCCATTATTTAAGTATCATAAACGTTAAGATGATTTATTTGAAACACAAAAATAAGATACACTTCTAGTGATGTTTTTAAATCAATCGGTTATTAGTTACAATCCGAACCCTACTCTACTTTAAATTTTGTTTCAAAATAACCCTCAATTAATCGTCTTTTTTTAGATTATTTAAAGAAAACATTGAAGTGATAAATTATGTTATACTATGAACTTACAAACGGGTACTAAAACTGGTAATCGATTAATTTTGGACTTGAAATGAATGTCATTGTCATTTACATTTTATAACATTACTGACTAGTGGTGGACTTGTTAGTAAGGGCACAACTGTGTAATCAGCACAGATTTATGTAAACAGAAAAATAATATTAATTCAAACAGAATATTGTTCAATATTTTGGTCCTTAATTTGATGCATTGATAACAAGATCATGAGGCACATACCTATTTTTCTCTGTACAGTACATAATTTCATTTTCAAACACTGGTAACGTAAACTACAAAAACTGTTTCATATTCATGAATTACAATACAACATTACATGTTTCGTAGGTACATGTCAATATGCCCACAAATAACTCTACATCAATTTTTATTTTTTGGTCAGTGGAATTATATGTATACATGTATATGTTTATATCGCATATGGGTAACGTAGGGAAAAAGCACGTAATGGACGTTTGCCCCAACGACCAGTGTGTAGACTAATGGATTTGATAGGTCTTTCACTATACTTTAAGAAAATCATACTTTGGAAAATTCCCCAGCTAGAGGGAGTCGGGAATACAGCAGCCCAAAGTCTATACTAAGTAAAACACATTTTTACTTTTTTTATTAACAGTGTAACTGTTCACGCTGAAATGATGAGTAGCGCGAGAATTACCAGTTCATTATTTATGTCATGACGTCACTATGCATATATGTGTGTGTGAAGTTTGAAGAGCGCTCAATACATAGGAATTTGAATTTTACTCGAAATCACTGTCAATGCATTTAAACACTTCTTTCTTGGTGAAGCTGTTTTCGTTGATGAATGTGTACATGAAACGTTCCACCATGTATTGGAGAGCTGGAAATGCATTGAAACCCCCCAGATACTGGAATCTTTGCTGACATTTGCCGTGTTAGACTGTGTTGAAATAGGATTAGATCTACATAGAGCAGGATTCTTTTTGGAACTTTAGTGAAGGATGTCGCATACAGTATATGCCTGTGCCGATTTTGGTTGATGAGACTGTAATTATTGAAGGACGCAATATTCTTATCTAGTTTGAATATAACTGTCATTTAATTTCTAGACATTGTATTTCCTGACACTGTGATTAGATAGTACACCACCTAACTGATGATGCCAAGCCCTTCACCGTCTAATGTTATTAGACGCCATAGTTGTTTTGGTTTTTGACAGCGCGCAGTGATATAAGAGATTCGGCTCATTAGCATATCTATCATGATAGTGTATTACTGCCCCGTTGAATACATAAGGTCAGATGATCCTTTTGCAGTCCGGCTCAGGGATTGGCTGAAAAAAAAGTACGGAGAAACCCGTAAGATTAAATGAGATATTCTCTGATTGGTAGAAAAAGGTTGTGTTTACAAATGTAAAATACTTATTTGAAAAATAAAATGCAATGTCTTCTGTGCGCGAATGAATACTTTAGGACTGGTTATCATTATAACACTGAAATCGCCATATAAATAGAAGGTGTACACATGCGGTTTAGACCCTTAAATCTCAACCGACTGAGTGGGTTGGTTGTTTCCCTTGCCAAATTGTAAAAGACTGGGTTGGTTAAGCCTATAAAAAACAACATATTCTGGTTTCTGGGAGACTAATCTGTTCAAAAAAGTGATTTGATTGGTCAACACTCTATAGTTGGGAATGATACAGGGTCACCTTTTGACTGGATTTATAATGTAAGTCAATGGGGAAAACAATAGGAGTATCTCATCATAAAATAAACATTCGTTTATTACACTCATGCGCCATTGGTCATATTATATTGGTCACGTTGTACCCTAGGAAGTAGTTCTTTGAAGTCTCCATTTTTGAGCTAACTGTGGATTGCCTGATGAAATGTAAGTTGTATTTATTGTTGTTCAGTAAATAATTGGCCATTTTTATAACTCTAACAGTTGTTTTGTTTGTCTTCTTCAGGACTACATATGTGAAAGTTACATGAAATGTATAAAAGTGCTCTTATTACCATAGAATCAAATGGGACAAATATGACCGGTGTAACACCTATATAACAAATTTCAAAAATGGAAACTATAAGGTGGCATGCATTGAAACTTCACATGATAGCAGCTAAGGACAATACAAATCAGTGTTAAAAATGATTTTATTGAAGTTTGTGAAATTTTAATTTCATTGGATTTCTTAAATTTTGACGGTTAAATTTATGATTGAAATGTGTAATCTGAGTTGTTTCCCTAAGTTTGTTTACATCCTTACAACATTCATGTTATTAAATTCATGCTGTCTGTACTGGTGCGAAGATCCATGATAAAAAAGGCATTGTTTGACAAATTTGGGTTATTTAATAGAAAATCTGGTAGTTTTCATAAAATCAAAGCACTGAAAGCACGGATAAAAGCTAGTAATTGTGTCAAGGTAAATTCTCTCATAAAAAGGTTTACAAGACACAATGATTGCCACAGAATACTGTAGATGAACAGTTTGCTACGTGGAAGTGGTAAATGTAATGCCTTCAGCAGTTTAAACAATTTATAAAAAGAAAGTGTACTTTTTTGTAGCAATTCAAGACGGCACCTGCTGCAAGCCATGCATTTTGCTGCAAAAACATGCATTTAAATTGTAGCTGGGAAATCTATACTTCTTTCACGTTGCTGTGTTACATGACACGTAACTGTGTCTGCAGGTTACAGCTTCGTATAATGTGTACACTTTGTTCATAGCCACATTTTTTTTATCCACTCTGTTACTAAGTAATTCACGGCCATTTTACTTTTTAGTTCTGGTTGTGGCTGAAGTGCCAGTGTCTTGAAGCTCACATATGTGTGTTTTATCTTTCTCTTGGTTCTTTGGAAAATCTGTTGTTTAAGCATGTAAGGGATAAATTTGTCATTTATTTACATTTTCCGACCGATGTAGTCCTTAAAACACATATATGTCACTTAGGCATAGTAGGGTTTATTCCTACATGATGCAAATACAACAACATTAATATGTTAAACAACAGTTTATTTCATGAAAATCTATTAGATGTTTTCAAACAAATGACCAGTTTTGTAAAGATTCTACTTGTCACAGAATTCCTTTTCTGAGCTAGGCTGTCCATAGACCAGATCATATTTTAAAAATGCTCCTGCCCTACTGCATCGGGCTTGAGTTGTTAATGTCTTATATTGCATTTCTCACAAAAACCTATATACCAAAGAAATGAGATAAATATTTGGCTAATTAAAAAATTTGGTAAGATTTAGGTGTGACACCGGCCAACAAGTACTTCCTGGTCGGCGTACCCTAGGAAGCAGTTATTTGAATATTTGAAGTCTCCATTTTAGAGCTGTCTGTTGATGGCGTGATGAAATATAAGTTGTATTTATTGTTGTTATGTAAATATTTGGCCATTTCTGATTAATATAACAGTTTTTTTGTCTGTCTTCTTCAGGACTACATTTTGTGATCGAAGAGTTCAAATATTACTCCGCGCTGGCATGCATGACAGCTGTGCATTGGAAATTTGTTCTGTGTCTCCAGATATTGAGCGAAAGCAAAAAAGCTAATTGTTGATCATGTAGCTTTTCTGGTGTAAATTGACTCTGATAATGATGGAGATGAGAAATATGGACAGCAGAATTGTGTTGTGAAAGTCACAGGAAATGTGCAAAAGTGCTCCAATTACCATAGAATCAAATGTGATAAAAATGGTCGATGTTACACCATAAAATGTTATAAATAATATAATGTAATGACGTTATGACATCACTGCAATGACGTTACAATTTGGCGTACAAATTATGATATGACGTTACATATTATTCTGTGGAAAATAAGCATATTGTTTTGCAACAAAACCAATATGATGTTCATAAATACACGCCAGAATAAGCAAAAAACTGCAGGATCAAACAGATGCAAATTCACTGCAGAAAAATATACAACATACGGTATGGTGTGACACCGGTCAGCAAGTACTTCCGGGTCGCTGTACCCTAGGAAGTAGTTCTTTGAAAATTTTAAAAATAAAACATAAAACCCCTCATGTCTAAATAAAAAAAAAACATTACTAATAAATGTAAGATATGTATAAGAGTACACATCGAATAATCCACTACTGTTCATACCACTGGGCCAAGTTGTATTCTAAGTATGAATCAAGTTAGTCTCGCGCATCAGTCTGTCCAAATCGTTCTTAACAACATCAAGTAGTAAAAAGGTAAAAAGATACATCTGATGATCAAAGTAATTAAAATGAGTTGCAACATTACTAGCAAATCCCGAATCGCATTCATTTATATCAAATTTATGACTGTTCATCCGTCTGGAAACTTGTTGTCGTGTTAGGCCCACATATTGTGTTTTACATTTTTTGCAAATTATAAGACAAATTACATTTGAAGATGTACATATGGTGCTTGATTCTCATAAGATATGGTTATCTTATAACATGCAAACATGTAAAAAGTCATGAATTTGGTATAAATAGTTTCACTCTCACATCAGTCGTGCCACTGAGTAATCGTCTCATACAAGTGTTATGATTTTCTTTTTTTATCAGTGTTTTTCATAATGTAAAATATTAAAAAGTTTAAAGTTTTGTATTTAATATACTGCATATCCCGAAGGAGTTGAAAAAATACAGAGACCTAAATTGCAAACCTCTTACAAATGATTACAACCGCTCATGGGTATTTGAAATGAAGACAGTTTCAGGGAAATAACACCCAATCTAAAGTACGGCATTTATTGACAGCAAGTCTTCAAAAGTTGTATCCCTTTAAAACTTAATGAAAATACAGAGGGACCCTGTTATCATGTAAAAACATATGCCATATAGTAGAATAGTCCGAAACCGCTGTAAAAGGAGATTTGCCTGACTAGTTTTGAGTACAAAAGACTCCTTTGGGGAATGCAAGAAGGACGCTGGCTAATTGTACTTGAAATAACCTATGGCTTGGAGTGCTTCGAAATTTCCCGGAGGTGATGTGCCTGGCGGAATAATTCACGAGGGCGAAGCCCGAGTTTATTATTACGCAGGCACATTATCGACGGGAAATGCTTCAATTTCGATAAAGCACTCTAAGTCATAGATTATTTCGATTCTTATAAGCTGAATTTTTTGAAAACTATCGTAACTACTACGGACCTTGTTTCAGTTCGGCGGCAATGTGTAAAATAGCATAAATAGTAGCTGTTGGAATTCACTCCCCTATTCAGGCAACCATTCAAGATATCATACATATCTATATTCATTGTTTTGTCTCCCGGAATCAAAACCTGTTAATCCTGAATTTTATTGGCTTTTTTAAAGGAAAACAAGGTGAAGGTATTCTAAGGCTAACTTGACGCAATCAAAAATAATATTTAGGTTCTTAAACACAGCTATTTCATGCGACTGATGTAGTTATACAGATATTATTTCTATTTCTATATTTATTTTTTCTTTTAATTGTGGAGCCGCCATGGCGCAGTGGTAGCGCGTTCGCCTCAGGATCGAAGGGCCCCGGGTTCGATCCCTACCATCGCCATGTCGGCAGTGTCCTTAGTTTCTGCGCTGAAGTAAATTTGAAAAGTCGGAAGGAGCTACTTCCATGTCCGAAACTCCGCCGACTTTTCCGAGTACTCTTATCATATTTTTGAAATAGAAATAATTATCAAGAAATATCGACATCGAAATTTGTCAAAAATAAATTTAAATCCAAGTTGTACATCACTACGAGTTTTGTAGTATGCAAAGAATTATATTGCATGTTTTGCATGGTTAAAACCTATAAAATAATTCGTTCTAAATAATTTGTTCGTTGATGACTCAACAGCAGTTGCCATCTCACTTCTTCTTTAGCAATTCTTTGATCTCAGTTAACTGGTTATTGATTTGTTTAATAGTTTCAGTTTGAGCTCGCTGTCTTGACTTTAAAGTCTGTGCTTTTAGATCAGCCTTTAGAACTTTATTTTCTAGTCTTTTTATCGCTGACGAAATGTGGTCAAGCTCCGTATGGTGTCTCGTCAGCTGACTTTTCAAATCAACATCAGAATGTTTTTCTTGATAATACCGTTCCCTGTTTCCCTAGAAAAAGACAAATATAGAACAGATCAAATAGGCAAATAATCTTACCTACGTTTTGATAACTTTGTAATTTACGATTTACAACATGGCGACGAATTAGGTCTTGCAACACATTTCAATTTAATTATTCCCTATATTAGTGTGCCGGTCGGTTCGACACTTCTCACAGATTATATATCACTCATTACTACATTGTTTAAGCTTTTTGAAATGGAAATTAACTTCAAAGAATTAAACAGAATGTTCTGAAAATATAGCTCATACAATATCATGCAAATGAGTTATCGTTAAGCCCAAATAAAGGTAATACAGCAATACCTTTATCGCTTCTATCATCTTATTTTAACCAGACTTGTACAGCTGCACATCATAACGAAATGTGTCACGAATATAATTAAGTTTGCAATAACAAAAGGTAAAATCACGTTTGGTGAGCAATGTCTTCTAAATAGTATCACACCAATGTCACAAATGTCCAACACATACATAAAAATCAGATATGAACTCAAACATTGCTTTTATATATACTTGTTCAAAATAATTGTCGATCATAGTTTTTAACGGGGCCTTATGCTTTCAGACAAAACTAGAGCTATCACTAAATGTGATTAATACCCCCAAAAGACTGCTTTATAAACTGAGGAAGTTCGTAGTAACAGAATACCTTGCAAACAAACTAAAGAGAGATATTGTTTTTGGCAATAACTCTGTAATTTGTGAAGATAGAGTCATGATTCTTGTACACTGCACTTTCTCTCAATGAACTTGACCATTGTATGAAGTTGTATTAAATTCCAACCAATAGTTTTCGAATTATGCTCCGGACAAGTAAAAGTAACAAAGGGCAATAACTCTGTAATGAGTAAAGATAGAGTTACTGTTCTTTTGCATTGCACTTCCTCTCATTGTGCTTGACCATTGTATGAAGTTGTATTGAATTCAATCCAGTAGTTTTCGAAAAAGGCTCCGGACAAGGAAAAGGAACAAAGGGCAATAACTCTGTAATTAGTCAAGATGTAGTTATGGTTCTTGTGCACTGCACTTCCTCTCATTGTGCTTGACCATTGTATGAGGTTGTATTTAATTCCAACAAGTAGTTTACAAATTATGCTCCGGACAAGGAAAAGTAACAAAGGGCAATAACTCTGTAATGAGTCAAGATATAGTTATGGTTCTTGTACACTGCACTTCCTCTCATTGTGCTTGATCATTGTATGAAATTGTATTGAATTCCAACTAGTAGTTTTCAAGTTATGCTCCGGACAAGGAAAAGGAACAAAGGGCAATAACTCAGTAAATACTCAAGATAGAGTTATGGTTCTTGTACACTGCACTTCCTCTCATTGTGCTTGATCATTGTATGAAATTGTATTGAATTCCAACTAGCAGTTTTCAAGTTATGCTCCGGACAAGGAAAAGTAACAAAGGGCAATAACTCTGTAATAAGTCAAGATGGAGTTATGGTTCTTGTGCACTGCACTTCCTCTCAATGTGCTTGACCATTGTATGAGGTTGTATTGAATTCCAACCAGTAGTTTTTAACCGACCGACCGACCAACCGACCGACCGACCAACCACCGGGTGACTCCTATATACCCCCCTAAACTTCGTTTTGGGGGTATAAACATATTTACAGAGATCCCTTTATAGCTCTGTGTAAATCAAGCAATTCCTTTGGTGGAGTCCATTTTGACCCCAGGGGCATGATTTGAACAAACATGAGAAAGGATCACTGGTCACCGCTATATACCAAATATCTAAGCTAAGGGCTTTGTTGTTTTAAAAAGAAGATTTATATATATCTTTATATTTTTAATTGTTTATTCTACCGGAATTATTTGAAACATATAGCCAGAACTTCATGCCAAGGTGCTTCTGTCAAATATTGATAGACGGCGGACATTTATCGTTCCTAAAAGCTCACCCTGATTCAGTGGCTCAAGTGAGCTAACAACGAAATAAATTAGTCATTTTGTTATGAATGTAGCAATGGTTAGCCAATTGCATTTTTGGTTGTTCCTCTACAATTTGTGTTGCTATCCTCAAATCAACTTTAATATACCTTTGAAAGGTATCTATACTTCTCAGACATCTGACTGTTCCAGCCGCAGTGAAGTATAAATTCTATTAGGCCAGGAAGGATGTGCCATTCATTTCTCTCCAATCGTGTTATTATCCAGGCTCTATTCGCCATCACTGACTTTAAAGCATCATTCTGTATCTTGTGGTAGGTATCACTTAATTGAGCTATCAAGATATTTAGCAGGACCACGATAATCATTGACATAAACACCATCATGACAACTGTACCGGTTGTTCTGCAACATGCATAATCATATTATCGTATATAATGTTTTTTGTTTTCTTGTGACATTTTAAATAACGATATCAAATAATAACAGTCACCAGGCAAAATATTTATTTACATAGTATCACTAACGTAAATGACGTCTTACACAAGAATAGTTCTTGTACAGACGTTTTCAAATATTCCCACGGATGTAAATCGTACTGCCGTAGATTCTCTTGTAATTATAATAAACTGAAGCCTGTTGTGTTTTGGATAAAACTGAAGATATATTTAGAGGCAGTAAAACTCACTGTGGGGAATCACGTGACTTTGTTTTGATAGATTTCACGGACAATGGCGGATGATAAACACCGGTAAGTGCCTGATTTTCGTACTTTTTCGTTCATATTACTTTCCACACATATTGATGATATTCAAGACATATCCTATACCCTGGCCATTAAAATTCCGCGTGTTTTGGTTCCTTTCCCTCCGCTGAAGTATGCATAGATTGTTTGGAATGCATTCAAATGTAATCGTGGAAAAGAATTTTGTTGGGCTAAATTTCACGGACTATCTAGTATTTTTCCAAACAAAGGCATAAAAACTTACCATGTGACGTGTTTTTTAGCCAAAATAAATGCTAGATATTATTGTTACATCGTATGGGTGTGAGCAGATTTAATTTCTTGAATTTTAAGGAATTATCACCATTTTGATAAAAAGCTAGATTACACGTGATACAATTTTAGGCTAGATTACACGGCGCTGGTATGATACACTACACGCATGAAATTATGGTGTACCTTTTCCGGTATTCTGTGCATAATAATCTTGTGTAACATATGTATTTGTAAGACTCGTGGTTATTTTATGTATTCATTTAATCTAAATTCAATTTTAGATAGACAATTTGTAATTGTTTAGGCAGTTCAACTTCCAGGTAATAATAGATTAAACTGCTGTTTTAACGTTTTTTCATCTTGGTTGATAGATATCATCTTTTCTTTGTGTCCGGGCTGTAACTTTGTCATTAACTGAAAGCTTTTGAAATAACTTGGCACAAATGTTCAGACGACGTGTCGCGTGCAAGAACTATGTCCCTACCTCAAGGGTTTGAAGGTAATAGTCCAGGCTGTTGAACTTTTGACCCGGACAAAATTCATACAGAAATTATTTTTTGCATGCAGACTGGAAATGGTTTGCTTAGGCACGAATCATAAAGTTCCCGAAGATTTCAGGTCGGGAAAATGATTGGTGGGGCATTTTCTGCAGTTTTTGATAATTTCAATGAGAATTTCTGGAATACCCACATAACTCTGTAACCATTCAATCGATTTTCAAATTATTTTACAGGTATGTCCATCATTATTTGATGAACGCATACGCACATGAATCTGGTAGTTAAATCAAAGGTCAATGTCAAATGAAGAGGTCAAAGGTCAAAAACGAGAACATTTCTACCATGAATTCATCATCTTTCATTTGCTATGTGCGCTCTTCCAACGAATGTGTCTTTAAGTATTTCACATTTTCTTTGTCCATCAAAACTGGACTGCCATGTTTGTTAAGTAATGGTAATACATATCTTCCATTTGACTGTCTATATGATGTAAGCCTGAAAGTAGCCTCTTCTACATCTCCAGTTACCCATTGTAGTTTCTTTTATTTGTTTATATTCACTGCTTGTATTTACTGGGATGGATCATGGGGATGGGGATCCAAACTCTAGGTGACTGTGGCTATTTATTGTTTGTGAAATTAGTTTATTCACACTCTATTGTCATTATTTATATCTATAAGACCTTTCATAACTCTCTGTGAAAATACCAAGTCATTCACATTCGCGATTTATCGTAATTTTGACTTCTCATAGTAAAAAATGTATATGATTTGTTTGTCTATGTCATATAATAGAATCTGTATGACAATAAATACAACTGCTTTCAGTTTTTAAGAAGACGCTTTTGGGAGCCAGATTGGGCAATGTTACCAGCCTGGTTATGCACTGACCCTAGACGAACAATTTCGAGTACGAAATAAAGTACGGGGATCAGTTATTATGTGTTTGTTGCTTTGAAAGATATCTCTCACAAATAGTTTTTGAACTATATCTCTTGTCTTTTAAAGACGCTCGCTACAGTTTCATCATATTTTTCAAGCAATGAGAATTTTATGAAATTTGGTTTGTTGTTAGGGTAATACCTAATAAGTCAGAAAATAAAATAAAAAAGGTAGGTCAGCTGCCTTAATTATAAGTAATGGACACTTTTTTAAGTATACCCCTGAAAGCAGTGAAAATGACTCCTATCTCATGTTTATCAATCATAAAACTCTAAATTTGGAAACTCACCATTGTTTTTTTTATATAAAATGTTAAGCAATTGATCCTGTTTCACGAAACTACATGAATTGAGATTTCAAAATGTATTCAAACTGAAATAAAAATATAAAGAGAATTAGTTTCTGAAAACAAAATGTAAAATTTGTAGTCATTTGTCAAAGTTTATTTTCTTAATGTTCAAGCAATGAGAATTTCTTAATTTTTTGCAGACGAATTGTTCAAACATCACTTTATTGAAAACTAATTTAAAAATGATAGGTCACCAACCTTTTTATTAAGAAAAATGAGCTGTTGTCTCGGGTGGGAGGGTGGTGTTGGAGGGGAGGCCATGTGTATATTGCCACTGACGTAATACAAATCAAACCGCGATCAGGTAAATCTCTCCTCTTTTCGGCTTCAAAATTCTACTTTTCTAGGCATGAAGGGAGACATGCCGGGGTCTCATCCAAAACATAAGCTAAAAATTTAGCTTTTGGACGGACCTTGATAAAATCTCTTTCAATTCAAATCAAAATATTTATGGAGAACTAGGTCAATCACACTTAGATCTCATTGGTCGCCGTGATTGGCCTACTCTTTGGCAACAATCAAATTCAACCTTGGGCTATACTGGCTGGAAATTGCAGTCATGTAAATCTCTCCTATTTTGGAAACAGAAAAACACTTTTGATAGGTATGATGGGAGACATGCCGAGGTCTCATCCACAAATTCAAGCTAACATAATTTATTTGCTCTTATGGACGGACCTTTATAAAATTTACTTCAAATCAAATCAAAACCGCGATCGTCTTTAAGAGATATCTGTTTCAGTTCCAGAGATATCTCTATTGCGTAACAAGATATCTTCCAAGAAATGATATCTCTTCTACTTACAGAGATATCTCTGTCTCTGTACAGGAGATATATGTCTGTGATACAAGGACACCTCTCAACGTGAAAAAGATATCATTATTAAAACGAAAGATATCTCTTTGAAATTAGAGAGATATCTTTTTTCGGAATAAATATTAAAATGGCTTGCGATAAGAAAAACGTCTACGTCTAGCAGGAATGCTTTTGATTTGTTTACATGTACGTGAAAAACGAATAGTGAACAAAATGTATTTTGACATGAATACAAACCTCTAATAGAATTAAATAGCTATTAGTTAACAGCACGAATTGTGTTCAGAAACATAAATATCATCGGATACTGAATGTTATTTTATATAATCGTGAAAAGAGTGAGGAAAAGGAATTGACACTGATGATTATAGTGCCTGGAGGTTGCTTACCATTGATGTATACTCAGGGGCCCTAAGTCGATAACAAAAACATTTTTACACGTGTATTTAAAAGTCGGGTGGAACAATACACTTCTGTATTCGTACATCAATGAATTTCAAAGTCTGCCAACCTTGAGTCGACTTTAAATAAATGAATTGAATTGACTGTTTGCTTTGATTTGACTGACTGTTCAAAAGCTACTCATTAAGCCACGGATGATATCTTCGTAATCAAACTAACATATTTCTTATAAAATTAAGCAAACACCACACCTGAAGTCGTGATTCAACTTAATCGAAAACTCGGTGAATCATGCAAGTATTATGTTCACTGTGTATTTCACAAACCATAGCATAAAAGCGTGTTTCACTTATGTTTTCAACGTGTTTGTCATGAATCATAAGACTTAAAATAATCAAGCGAATAAGCTTGAGCGGTTTTCAAAAGAAGTGCAGACTATGAATTTACATAACGATGTTAGCAATGACATGCGGAAAAAGAATTATTTTGTTACCTGCCAATTTAGTTGGTGATAACTTTACACTAATAAAAATTATTGGAGCGAATAAAATTCAAATTTGCGTAGCAGGCTATCTCATGCATTTGCAAGTAAAAACATTTGCCACATTGAAGACGAATGTGGTTATCCTTATTAATTGGGATATGCTTGAAATAAAATGCAATATTTATTTGAAATTTGAAAAAAGCGTACTTTCGCATACATCACCGTCTTAAAATAGTGTGTTATTATTAGTTACTTCAGTCTGTACATTTTCATCTCTGCCCGGGAATTAATCAACACATTTGACAAAACCAAAAAAATGGCTAAAAATTACATATTTTACGAAAAACGACAAAAATAAAGTGTTATGTCAAGTTATAGAGAATTAATAAAGTATCATCACGCCTTGAATGCCAAGTCCAAAAACTAGGTTTTAATGAATATTGCCAAGTATATGTATATAATCAGTTCATTTCATAATAAAACGTAACTCCCTGTTAATGCATAACATGGAAAATTAGTTTCACGCATTTTTATATAACGTATGTTAAAGAAAATGCGTAGAACACCTATAACATATTCGTAGAGACTATAATATATCCCGTAAGCAAATGTACATTAATTTTGATCAAGAAAACACTTGGAAAATTAAAGTGGTTTTTTTTTTTCAGAAGAAACAGGCATAAATACAATTAGGACACCATTGTAACGCAACATTTTAAGTTAATTCTTCGTAGACCCGACGGCTGACGAAAATATATTTTGAAAGAAGGGTAGCCTGAGGGAATATTAAAACTCAAACAGTTTTCCAACAAGACGCTGATATCTAGTGTCGAGATTTTGTTACGATGGAGAAAGACCTGCATGCATGCTGAAGACCAAATATTATTGGTGTCAAAAAAATTACGATATAAAACATTTAGAATATCTAAACACACGAATGAAATTTATATACTCTGTACGCGCCGATTCGACGTAAAAAATGGCTGTGCAAATGATACGCATTCTATAATTTCCCGTGTTTAAGAGTGACACTACGAGCAATTTACTGCAGATGGTATCTGTTTTTGTTTTGTTTTGTTTTTAAATTGAAAGCACAACTGATGAAAATGACGTGGTCGGCGACGTAGAGAAATACCTTCAAATTTTCGGTTGAAATGACGATTTTTTGTCTTTTTCCTTGACGTTTTCACGCATGACGTCGCACTGTACATGGTCGACGTTTTTGACGTTCTGACGGCACGGTAAATGTTGTAAGGTGTCTATTAATATTTTTTCACTATATATTGGAAATTAAAATTTCTGGCACATTTATATACATAACGGGTCGAGCCCTTTGTAACAAAGGGCAGTCACTCTTTCAATAATTCGGTTTCATATCTAAGACTTATGCACAATCCAATGCAATCTAAAAGCAATCAGACTATTTTAAGTAAATTTTACAATAATTATTTTCTGAAGTTCTATTTACATCTTCAAATGGTTGTTTGTACATAGAGAACCACTCTGGATATTTACGATGGCCTAGACAGTCTATGCATTGACATTGGAAATTTGCTACTTTCCATATATTAAGTAAATCATAATTCAATAGTTTAGTATTAATTATACACACGTTTAGGGACAATGCGATTAAAAGTTATGTGTTGTTTGAATTATTGAACTGCCTGTAACATGTCCCCATCCACCTTGCGCAGTATACCTTCTTGTACAAGTCACTGTTGTTTTAGTAGTTTCAGAACTTTCCGAAACATATCAAAATTTACACATATAGAATTGGTTAAACAAATGATATTCTTTTCTCAGGCATTTTTGCTATAAATATTTTAAAGAATGGAAACATTGGTCTGTTACCATTACAAAATATAAGTATTTTGCAAAAGAGTAAAAAATAGGTATTTTTTAGTACAAATTCCTGATAATTTTACAGAAATGGAAACTATATCAGAACAAGAGATATGCCCATAAATTTTGATGTAGTAGTGATAGCTAGCAACATTGATAGAATATGCGATACTTGTAACCACTTGCATGTGATAGGGTATTTTTCAAAAGTTTGGCGGCCATCTTGGCGGCCATCTTGGATTGTAGAGTTTCCCAGGCGGGAACTTTTGGGAACTTTGTGTTTATGGATACTACAGATATTGAACTTTCAGAAAACATAAGTTTTATTTCTGTATGAATTTTGTCCGGGTTCAGCCTATTTTAAGGCTCAACAGATTTGACTATAATGGAATCCTGATTATATGCATACATTCCTGTCCGGGCTGTAACTTTGTTATGCATTGAAGGATTTTAGAATAACTTGGCACAAATATCAAGTACATCAGGATGATGTGTCGCGTGCAAGACCCACGTCCCTACTTCAAAGGTCAAGATCACACTTACAGTTGAAGGTAATGGAATCCTGTATATATGCACACATTCGTATCCGGACTATAACTTTGGCATGCATTGATTAATTTGAAAATAACTTTGCACAAATGTTTAGCACATCCAGCTCCGTGTAATCTAGCCTAAAATTGTATCACGTGTTATCTAGCATTTTTATCAAAATGGTGATAATTCCTTAAAATTCAAGAAATTAAATCTGCTCACACCCATACGATGTAAAGAGAATATTTTGCATTAATTTTGGCTAAAAACACACGTCACAGGATAAGTTTTTATGCCTTTGTTTTGAAAAATACTAGATAGTCCGTGAAATTTAGCCCAACAAAATTCTTTTCCACGATTACATTTGAATGCATTCCAAACAATCTATACACTTCAGCGGAGGGAAAGGAAACAAAACACGCGGAATTTTAATGGCCAGGGTATAGGATATGTCTTGAATATCATCAATAGGTGTGGAAAGTAATATGAACGAAAAAGTACGAAAATCAGGCACTTACCGGTGTTTATCATCCGCCATTGTCCGTGAAATCTATCAAAACAAAGTCACGTGATTCCCCACAGTGAAAACTGAATTATGACGTGTTGCAGTTGTTGTTTAACGCCCATTCGAACCTTGGTCATTTTTACAAGCGGACAATTTACATAACAATCGCTCCTTGGTACAACCAGTACTAGACTCCGATATTCCGTTAAAACTTGCCACCTTTCTCCGTAAAAAGCAGGATGCGAACCAATGGCCCGACATCTATGAGAGGTAAAAGTGAGCTCAAGTCAGCGACTCGATGAACAAGAGCTGTCCCTCACAAGTGACCAATGCCCCTGAAGGAAAGCGTCTCACAGTCTGTGTCCTCTCCATGTGCTCAATAATTGTGCTATGTTATTTTAAAATCCAACTATGCATAACAGAGCTACCATGCATACAGTATTTTATTAGTTTTAAACACTAAGTATGACCATGACCTTTGAGGTTCTTGCACACAACACATTGTCTTGATGTGTTGATCATTTGCGCCAAGTTATTCTAAAATGAACCAATGCATGACAAAGTTACAGTCAGGACACAAACGTATGCATATAAACAGGATTCCATTACCTACAAACTCTAAGTTACGTTGACATTTGAGGGAGTGAGGGACGTGTGTCTTGCACGCGACACATCGGCTTGAAGTGCTGAACATTTGTGCCAAGTCATTTAAATCAATCATTGCATAACTAAGTAATAGTCCGGACACGAATGTGTGCATATATAGAGGATTCCATTAGCTTCAAACTCTACGTGTGACATTGACCTTTAAGGTAGGGATATAGGTCTTGCACGCGACTCGTCTTGATGTGCTGAGCATTTTTGCCAAGTGATTTTAAAATCCTTCAATGCATGACAAAGTTATAATCCGGACACGGATGTGTACATATATACAGAATTCCATTACCTTCAAACCCTAAGTATGACCTTAACCTTTGAGATAGGGACGTGCGTCTTGCACGTGACATGTCGTCTTGATGTACTAGACATTTGTGCAAAGTATTTAAAAATCCTTCGATGCATGACAAAGTAACAGTCCGGACACGAATGTGTGCATAAATAGAGGATTCCATTACCTTCAAACTCTTAGTGTGACCTTGACCTTTGAGAGATTTAAATGAACCAATGCCATTGTATGTATGACGTTGAACCAATGCCATTGTATGTATGACGTGGACATTGTGTATGGAAAATTAAACTTTGGGTTAATTAAGGCAATTCACAAAAATACTTGAAGCCGAAATTCGGAAAAAAAAACATGAAAAGGCTATTAGAAGATATCCATATTGTGAAAACATGTGCAAGTAATCAAACATCTAGATCATGTTTACATTTTTAAAGGTAAACTATGTCAATAGGCTCATATACACTGTGTTTGATTAAAAGTTTAGAAAAAACACACCATTTTAGACGAATACTCTTGATATTTGTTTTGGTTAAGTAAGTTTAACACGAGGGAAAACCGTCACATAGGATATAACGTATTACAGTATACTTTTACATATTAAGTAAACCAGTAATGATTTTCTTTTAGTATTAGATGCTATTGTTTAAGTGTATAATATTGTATGTGTTCTCATGTTGTATGTTTACAAATAAGTATTGCTGTTTAGTCTATAAGATAGAAAGTTATGAATTGAAATATGTTAAAATATATATGTTCATACAACTCATCAGATCAAGCGGTGTAAGATAAACGAGTGTTGCAAGAGAAATTAAATTAGATTACCTGTAGCCATTAGAACCTGTATATTCAACAACAGGTGCAGCCTCGATCATAGTCCTTAAACCAACAAACCATATGCCCCATATCGTGCTAAAAATAAATTGAAATTGTTCTAAAAGATTATTCTCAATTTTATATTATAAGCATTTTAGAAATCATTACAATATCTCGGACAATAGACAGTCGTCATATTTTGTTCCTCATATTCAAACTGAGAATTTAACCGAGTAAAAACATCAAATGTCTTCAGTCATTAAATATTACAAAAAAAGGTATTGATCATGGTAGGGTGACGAAACATGTCAAAATGTTTCATATATTTTTAACATATTTGTGATTACATAACTTATCTAAAATTTGCCAAAATTAGGTAGTTCTTGAAACAGCAGCATTTTACTGTCAAATGGGGTTATTAATTCATTTTCAATTCGTAACAGGACAGTAATCTTGATATAAGGAAACTACAAAATTTTCAAATAAGTTATTTCACAAATTTAAAAAAACGTGTTCTTATAACTTTGTTAAGTTTCAAAGAGTTTTTTGTGTATACAATGTAATAGAAACACTGAAAGGTACCTTGTTTCGTCATGATTATACAAAGATCCTTCTCCCCTCAGTACTAATAGAAATGTACAACCAAACGAAAGGTTGACAACAGTAAACAACAAACTGAACTGTACGAAATCCTTAGTGATAATCTGTCTTAATGACTCTGCATATGCTCCGGTTTGGCTGCAAAAAGAACAAAAGCATTATGTTTTTCCTCCACAGAAGCTGTAATATTTGATAAGTTTTACTTTATTTTAGTCTGTAAAACATACAACCCTGTGCGGAACCCTTTCTGACCCAAAGGGCATGATTTAAACAAATTTGTTCGAAGTCAACTAGATTGTGCATATTGATAAATAAAGTTGTAAATAAAATTATTCATCTGGGACACTTTATTGAAATCTTTATCTTACTCTGAATGTTAGTATCTTTATTTCAACGGACAGTAAATAAACAAAGCCCAGTCAAACGACGTAAAAGCAACTGTGTTTTACTTTTGATAAAATTTAAAGTAGTTTGTTATTGTTAAAACATTACCTGAAAACAGCCGCATATTTAAATATTCTTAGGACCCACAGCATATATCCTGCTGCTAGTATAAACCAGTGGACATTTGTTTGTGTGTATCGTACTGGAAGAGCAATGACTATCAGAAAGGACGAAAGTAGTTCCAGCCAGTTGAAAAACTGCTTCCAGTAGTCTAACATATCTCTGAAAATAGCAATATTTACTCTTCATACATTTATTAATCAATTATCAACTTATATTAATGTAAAATATTTAAACAAGAGTTGTAACTCGTAAATAACGAGTGCATCCGAAGTAGTGACGCTTGAATATGGTTCTTGTGCATTGCACTTCTTGTCATTAAACATATTCAACGTTTGGTATAAAGTCATTGCCTGTTGAAGCAACTGATCTGACAAAAAATTAACAGAAGCTGAAGGGAAATAATTAACTATTAAGGCAATACATGGTTATGGTTGTTGGGCACTGCTCTTTAAAGTCCTCTCTCACTGTTTAAAATTTGAAAGAATGTCCTGGCCCTTTAAAGTTATGCTCCAAAAAGAATATTTCAGAAAGGCGGATAATTAAAAAAGGCAAAGTAGAGTTATAGTTCTTGGGCACTGCGATTTCCTTTAAAGCCTTCTCTCACTGTATGCAATTTGGTCAAATTTTCTTCAGTACTTTAACGGTTATGCTCTGGACATGAAAATGTAACAAAGAATGAAAATTTTAACAATAGGCGATGTAAAGTTATGGTTTTAGCAAACTGTGATTTTTCTCATTATGATCTATAGCTGCATCCCTTTAAAACTTTTGCAGTTATGCTTAAGACAAAATAATCAATAAAGGGAAATAATTCAAATTTAAGGCAGTATATGGCTATGGTTCTTTAGCACTGCAATTCCCTTAGTTGTGATTCATCGCTGTATGAAGTTTTAAGCAATATCCTATTAGATGTACATATTTGGAGCTATGCTCCGGACAAAAACGCAAGGGCAGTAAAACGAAGGACGGACAGATCGACAGACAGACAAACAGAATGGCGAATAGAGGAGTCAATTTCCATATACTGCTCGTGTTTTCTGAAACATAAAAATATCAAACGAAACATAACAGTAAATTATGCACGTTACAATGACTCGGAGTGTTATTCATTATGCAGCGATAAGAAAAATTCAAGCATTATCGCTTTAATATTTTCAGAAGTTGTAATGAAAAATATTTTAATAATAAGACACGGTGAACTAAAATTTCTTACTTTATTATCTGATGAATTTCAGAAACAAATGTTTTCAATGCAAACACATATGCGGCTATTTCAAAGAAAGCCCTTGCATGATGCAGTCGCGTGTCATACGTCTTGACATCTTTGGTTGCTGCAGCAGTGACCACAGCGAAGGTCAGTGAGAACACACTTAATAAGTACAGACAGGAATTCAACCTAAAATGTATCAATGTTACATATTATTCAGAATTGTTTGATGCACATGTATTGTTAAAACAGATTACTTCAATGTAAACCAGACAGAGTCGACAAATGCACTTATTTAAACAGGGAAATACTTACCAAACTTTTACACCGAAACACATATAATAAACAATGTTTATTCCCCGAAGCGTATTGAGAGAAAGGAGATTTAAGAAGGAAAATAAACTAAAGTTTAGTTTATTCTTCAATACTATACTTCCCTTCAAATTAAATATGACATTTCAATTATTCAGTTGTTATGCTTATATACAAAAAAAGAATAAACTTACATAATAAAGGGTGATAAGTTATAAACTAGCTATTCTTCCACTAAACGTAATATTAAATAAAAATCACTTAGATTGTGGAGTTCCGTTTTGTATTGAATTCGCCTGTTAAAATAGCTTTTAAGCGTATTTATATTTTATGACAACATTTATTGAGTGGCGTGGTGATCGAGTGGTTAATGCTCTGAACTACCAATCCGGAGGTCTAATGTTCGAACCCCGGACGGGGCACTTGAAGTTTCATAAACTCTTTTCAGTGTCCCCCTTCCATCTAGAGTTGAGCTGGTTAGAAACACAGAGGTAGTCGCTAGTGCATCGGTGCTATACATCGGCCACGTAAAAGAACCTAGGGGTTTGCTTGTAAAAGATCTAAGGCCTGGTACCTGGATGCCCTTGTATCTGCAACTGTCTTTCTTTCACCTGCGCCTGTAGGAAGTCTAGGCAAGCACACTTAGGGAGATATTATAGGGTCGGCCGGGACTATAACAATCAAAAGGAGTGCCAACTAGTCCGTAAAGGAGGAAAAACTCAGTATAAGGCAGTTCATTGTTTTTCAAAATCTGTTTGAAAACAAGAGCTGTCCCTCACAAGTGACGAATGCCCCCGAAAGAGGTGCCTCACAGTCTGTGTCCTCTCCATGTGCTCAATAAATGTGCTATGTAATTTTAAAATCCTTCCATGCATGACAGAGTAATCATGCATACAGTATTCCATTACTTTAAACACTAAGTGTGACCTTGACCTTTGAGGTAGGGACGTGGGTCTTGCACGCGACACGTCGTCTTGATGTGCTAGACATTTGTGCCAAGTTATTTTAAAATCCTTCAATGCATGACAAAGTTACAGTCCGGACACGAATGTGTGCATATATGCATATATAGAGGAATCCATTACCTTCAAACTCTAAGTATGACCTTGACCTTTGAGCTAGGGACGTGGGTCTTGCACGCGACACGTCGTCTTGATGTGCTAGACATGTGTGCCTAGTTATTTTAAAATCCTTCAATGCATGACAAAGTTACAGTCCGGACACGAATGTGTGCATATATAGAGGATTCCATAACCTTCATACTCCAAGTGTGACCTTCACCTTTGAGGTAGGGATGTGGGTCTTGCACGCGACACGTCGTCTTGATGTGCTAGACATTTGTGCCAAGTTATTTTAAATCCTTAGATGCATGACAAAGTAACACTCCGGACACGAATGTGTGCATATAATGCATATATAGAGGAATCCATTACCTTCAAACTCTAAGTATGACCTTGACCTTTGAGCTAGGGACGTGGGTCTTGCACGCGACACGTCGTCTTGATGTGCTAGACATTTGTGCCAAGTTATTTTAAAATCCTTCAATGCATGACAAAGTTACAGTCCGGACACGAATGTGTGCATATGCATATATAGAGGAATCAATTACCTTCAAACTCTAAGTATAACCTTGACCTTTGAGCTAGGGACGTGGGTCTTGCGCGCGACACATCCGCTTGATGTGCTAGACATTTGTGCCAAGTTATTTTAAAATCCTTAAATGACAAAGTTACAGTTCGGACACGAATATGTGCATATATAGAGGATTCCATAACCTTCATACTCCAAGTGTGACCTTGACCTTTATGGTAGGGATGTGGGTCTTGCACGCGACACGTCGTCTTGATGTGCTAGACATTTGTGCCAAGTTATTTTAAAATCCTTCAATGCATGGCAGAGTTACAGTCAGGACACGAATTTGTAAGTGGGGACGCACAGACGGACGACCTTACAAATGGGCATTTGTTGGGTACTTTCCATTGCCTCCTATTATAAGAAAGTAGCCAACAAGGCACTATATGAAGTATTAAAACTACACAATATGTGCCCCTTTTTTTGTTGGCTACCTGACGGAATGAATGATATAGTACCCAATATATGCCCATATGCGGGCTCGGACAGACGGACAGACGGGCTGTGCGATTTTTTATATGCCACCCTTTGGGGGCATAAAAACATTTTAACTTGGGTTTCGCCCGTTTTTATTATGTGTATTTGGTCGCAAATCAACACTTATATACTGTTCCTAGGGCACAATGTTTTTGAGAAAGATCGGGTGTATATTTCGCTAAACGAAAATTATGACATTTTGAAATTCCGACTATTTGTTTAAAAACAAGTAGAATGACCCCGTTATAATATATGTTTACAAACTGATCATATCAAAACATGGTAAATAAGTATTAAGTGTATGATAGTGCTTTTTGCCACTGTGTTGGGATTTTACCAGTGTAAAGGGATTTTTTTAACAGACTGCATACCGGAATTGCCAATTCCTATGAGAGTTCCTTCAGAACTCTATTACTAAAGTTGTCCGGGCCTGCAGCTTCACATACGGCCAATTACCTCAGTGAAAGCCTAACTTTGTCAATATTTATGCTGGTGATGCTCAAAACAGGAGAATTTGGTTCAATTTTAAGCTGTGGATGGTGTTTTATTTGTGATCGATGAGTTGGGTTTGTGCTTGAAAAAAGGTGTTTATAAGGTCTGCTTTCTCATTTTCATCAAAAATATTATCATCATGTAAATTTTCTATTCGTGAACTAGTTCTTATACCTGAAATTAACCTTTTATCTATTTTCCAGTAGTCAGTGGTAATTAGGTTTCTCTCTTTGACTTTATCCGCAAGTTCTTGCATTTCGTGGTCGTTTTGTTTCGTAGCTGTCTGTCTGTTTCCAGTGTTGTTGACTTTGTGTTCTTTTGCTCTATCATATGCTCTTTTCCATTTCCTGATGAATGTTCTAATTTCATTATGCCTCAAAAGCGGATCTGAATGTCGTATTGTTATTGTTTTGTTTTGATTTTTTCGGACAAGTCGAGTTTTTTTAGTGATGTTATGTGTATAGATATCAATTTCATTCTGATATCATATGTTCAATTCGAAATGTTACGCCTCGTGCAAAGTAACATCAAAGTCACCATGCTTATATTTTCATATCTTTCTATAAGTTTTGAAGTGAAAAAAAAATGAAATAAAATAATAATATCAAACAGGGAATGCCACATACCAAAAACGCAGCCTCAAGTTTCGTTCATTTCAGACAGCAAAATACCGGGCGATGATCACGAATATTTTGATCCAGAAATGGTTCACATACTCCTGATTATTTGTTCACACATGCTGATGATAGTAGAAACAGATCGAGGTTAGACTGTGATGTTTCAGTGTTACGTGTGCGTTTATTTAGTATTTGTCTCATTGTATTGCTCTGTCTTTGATTTTTGTACTTGTAACAGCTTTGAGCATGTCTAAGTTGAAATCACCAGGTACGAGGGTATCAGGAATGTTAGTGTCGTAGGGAAGACCAATAAAGAGTTTTCTATATTTGGGAGAGTATAGACGCATGTGGTAGTAGGTAGAACGTACCATATTTCTATGTCTAATTAGGAGTTCCAACCACACACACTCGACTCCTTTAACCTCTAGATCGGGTCTTCCTAAAGCTGGTATATGGTTTATAACATATACAAGAATGCCACCATGATTGTCTCCCCTGTCTAAACGAAAAGGAGTAGTGATAGAATAGAAGATAGAAGAGTCAAAAGCATCATCAGCCACGTTTCAGTGAATGACAGCACGTCAAAATGTTGTAGCTCTGCTTGTAAAATATCTCTTTTGTAATAGAAAATGTGTACATAATAGTGGATGAATGAATATGAAATCATCGAAAATGTAAGAATCAGTTTCTGAAAGAATAGAAGAACTTGAGCTGTTCAAATCCAGTCCTGTATTTTTATGTATGTTCCCGGCTTTTAATAGAATCAAAGACATCCAAATAACTAATCGACTGTTGAAAAGCGTTTCAGATCTTTGATTTCAATTTGAATAGGGACAAAAAGACCTATCCTCAGCCTATATAACTGCAGCCCAGTATAAATTAGGTTATTACAGGGCTGAAATCATAGTTGGGTGAGTAATACCAGTTTAGTATGTAACCAAGACCGATTTCTGATTTATTTAAATCCAATAAAGAAAATGCAACATGACAAGAAGAAATGGATTAACATTGTGATGTTTATTTGCACGATATACACAAAGCAAGCTTATGTTTTAAACCGCCTCTGTGGTCGCGTTGTTAAAACCGCTGATTAAAATTCACTGTTTGATTGTGGTAAATAGGTCAGAGCTCTGCTTCCGACCACTTCTCTTTAGTTGAGAAAGTTGGCAGTTTCTTATGGGCAATGGGGTCCTAGCACTAAATCCTTCCAATGAGCGATAGTTAGCAAACTGCCCTCCTAGGAAATAACTGAATTCATTCAACCGCGTGAAAAGAAACGAACGAAAACGAAATGCTCATGGTTTACAATTCACCAGTTTTCACAACACCCTTTTATTTGACCACATACTGATTACAAACAAGGTAAACTTTGAATACTCAAGAACCCTTGCGTTTAATATTCTTATCTTGTTATGAAATGCCTAACCAGACACGAAACAATAATCAACGACTGTGTATCCGCGAACTAAATCTGAATGTGTGGTCAATTAATACAGCCATGCATTACATTCAAATATAGAACTTAAAGATCTTACAGAAATCTTCTTCTGCACCACGAGTTCCACTTGTGTTCGATCAGCATTCCAAGCACCGGATGATTCGTTACTTCCTGGGAAGAAAGGGAATTTTATTAATTATAAACGATAAAAATAAATGGTAATTACAGGGTGAATAAAATATATGATACTACATTGGTTTTTATCTAGAATTGCAAAAATTTGACCGATTTGCAAAATTGATATACATGTACAGATTATCTACAGTGACCGTCCAAGGGACACAGTTAAAAAGTCACCATAAACAGTGCCTCCTGTTACACAATCAATTCGTTAATTTGATAGCCGCAGACAAAAATGTTTTTCTTCCTGAATATTTTAAGTCCATGCGCAGGTTAGCAGACAGGGTGACCCCTGCGCGTGACCTCTGTAGGTGGGCCAATGGAAATTTTACTTTCATGTTACAGCTCAATCTATTTGCTGACGTATACAACACGCGCAGTAAACCGAAAGTAGCATAACGTGATGTACAGTGTTTACAAAAACACATGCATGTCTGTCGAGTGTGTAACAAAATATGCCGGTGTGCAAAGGATATAATCCAATGTAAAATCAAGCGACCGACTTGTCTCGTGGAGGTATACATAGTGTTAAAGTTTTATTATGGTCATACAAATTCTCTGTTAATATTGGTTGCATTAGTGAAGAAATGAAGGTCCTTTGACATGAGCCTGGACCTGACCTTTGACCTGGATAAAAAGTCAAAAATATATTATTGCGTTTACAGTCTTTCATGTATGTTATCCCTAATACCCCAGTCATAGTGTCAAGTTTTGGCCGCTACATAAGCTACGTTGGGACACGTGGCTACAACGTGAGTAAGCGTAGAGGAACGTGGCTAAAACGTGAAAAGGAAATTTCAATTTTGAACATGTTCAAAATTCACTCACGTTTTCCCACAACGTACTACATCGAGACAACAACGTGGCAAGGACGTGGTACAACGTAGTATTACGTGGCAACAACGTAGCAAAAACGCAACAGAAAGTAAACATAGCGTGTTTCAAGAGCTGATAAGTTGTGGACACGTTGTGCTACGCTATGTGACGTTGTGGCCTCGTGGCTACCACGTTCCGCGTGCCGCGCTATGCCACGCTGTGTCATACTATGATACGTTGTAACACGTTGAACTACGTGATGAGCTCTGTGATGTTACGGTGTTCTACGTAGTACTATGTTGTGGTACGTTTTGATACGTTGTGGTACGCTATACAAATGTATATGATACACGTCAAGGAGGTCAGATGCCATCTGCCAGATACTAGTAACCAATATATATACCCCTCCATCTAGGACCTCAAGTCATTTGGTCTTGCTTAAGCCAAGTGCTGAACCTATTCAATGGATCTCCAACTAGCGAATGCTGCCCTAGCCCTGAACCAAGACATGCTACAAAATATGTTGCTGCTCCAAAGAGAAGCGGATAGAAAAAGGAGACAGCGGGCCCCGTGCATCATATTCTGCAGGGACTGGCTCCGGCGACGCGAGGATTTCGGCCAGTACCACCAACTCATGGAAGAGCTAAGGAGAGAGGTTGTGGCCGCCTTCATGAACTTCCTGAGAGTTGATCCCTTCCTATTCCAGGAACTGGTGGACAGGCTAAGCCCAAGAATAAAGAAGAATGACAGCTGGTTCCAGAAGGCGCTGTCACCTGGTTTGAAAGTTGCGGTCACTCTCCATCACCTTGCCACTGGAGACAGTTACCACTCACTGATGTTCTCATTCAGAGTATCCCACAACACAATTTCGTACATTGTCAAAGAAGTTTGCGAGGCCATCGTAGCAGAGTACTCTGAAGAAATCCTGAACATCCCAACTGCCCTAGACGAGTGGCGAAGTGCAGCAGAACTCATCGACACGAGGTGGCAGTTTCCGCATATTGTCGACGCACTAGACGAAAAACACGTGGACATAAGAAAACCGAGGCAGGAGAGTGGTGGAGAATGCGTTTGGTATACTGGCCAACCGCTTTGGCTGTCTGCTCACCTCGTTGAACCAGGATCCAAGCACGGTTGAGTACATCGTCCTCGCCTGCGTTTGCCTGCATAACATCATGAGGGTACGCTACGCACACGAGCAGAATCGCCTGGTTGACGACGAGGAAATAACCACCAGGTCATCCTGGGTGTATGGCGGCAGGGGACGAACTTGGACGGCATGCAACAAGTGATTGGAGGCAACATCAACACTAGAGCGGCCAAGGAGCAACGCCTCTACCTGAAGCACTACGTCTCCTCACCAGCAGGTAGTGTGGCATGGCAGGACCGCATGGTGACTTGGACTAAGTTCATACTCCAGTTTCATTGTGCAATCTACTCATATATTTAAATAGATTGCAAACATTGTACCTTTCTTGTGTTTTTGCATCTCTGTAGCTTTTTTCAATAAAATTCGTATCACTAAACTATTCGTAAGTGCAAAATAATTATAGTCTGTAAATTTCTTGTGTATTCTTGTACACAATAACCGGTATTGCATTTACCTTAATATAACAACATCCTGGATAATTTGGCGGCGATCTGTTTTATCCTTTGCATAGTAGTATTTAGAATTGAGATGTACCTCGCTCGGAAGTCAAATCGGTAATGATTTTGTTTATTACTAGGCCAGTATGCCAGTGAGTGCGTAGCGACTTCTAGCTGCACTTGGTTGCAGCGTGGCGGCAGCGAAGCATAATGAAGCACAACGTGGCGACAACGAGGCGGCAGTGTGGCATAACCCGACTTTAATATTCGTTGTCACCTGTCAATCGTGTCACAACGGGACTTCAACGTGGCAACAGCGTGGATAGCACGTAGATAGCGCGTGGCGACAACTTGGCACATCGTGGCACCCGGCGAAAATTTCCAAAACGTGATTGTCAGAAACGCGGCACAACGGCACGGCCAAAACGTGACACTATGACTGGGGCATAAAATAATGTTGATTATGGGAGAAGAGTAAAAGAATTGCCATACTTGTGAATAACGGTCAATATTCCGAGTAACATATTTGATGTCACATGTCATGGTAAGGACTTAATCAAAATTGGGGTCAGGATGGGAGAGCATTTACCTTTTTACCCTGTAAGCGAAGAGTTTGTAATCTTAAGATTGCTCTTAAAGGTCCATTACTAAGACCAAATCGATTTTCTTTTAAATCTGGAATTGTAACAGGGATACACAGTTTGAAACTAGCTTGTCAAACTTTACAATAGCCGTGGAGTATTTCCCTGTTTGAAATACTGATGCAGAAAAATAAGTTAATGTTTTTGTATTTCCTTAGATTGACCTTGGTTGTCTTTGTGACCTACTTTCGCTTTATTGCATGTTGTAAACAGTCAGAGATATGTTGCACATCACTGGAAGTTCCTTCAACTATAATTCTAAATAGACATGCTTATTCATGTACAACCTATTTACAGCCTCTATCTGGGAGACATCTGGAAAATTACAAACATATTTGAAAACTGGAAAACCTACTTTCGTTTTTGAAAAGGCGAAATGTAATTTATTCATTCTTTTGTTAAACTTAGATTTTCAACACAATATGGTCACATTCGATACAGTATCTCATATATTTCCCTATGTGAAGATGCCCCTTACATTTCCAGATTTGAAAGAAAATTCGATTTGGTAATAAAATGGACCTTTAAGTGGCGCTATCACGTTGAGAATTATGGCTGTCGTTACCTCAGTTAACGACACGATTATAACTGATAAGGGGTAATAAAACTATCAAGAGATTAGACCAACGGCGGTTTTTTTATTGTTGTTTTTTTTTTGGGGGGGTGGGGGGTCACTTATGAAGGAGATTTAATTGTCTTTAAATTCAGACTACTTTTTAAAGATTTATTTTACAATGATAAGAGATTTAGGGTCATAGAAACAGTTTTAGATTGTTTCATTCTGCTCTTAAAATGTAATTTATTTACATAAATCAATCATGGAAAAAAGTAAATGTAGGAGAGAAAGTTCATCTACTTAATTTAAGGAAACTATATGATATAATAACATACTTAAGTCCACTTAAAATACTTGTTGAATTGCCGTTACAATCAGTCGAAAGTGTGATACAAAAATAACATGTTTCATTATTAAGATGACGCCACAAATAACTTTTCCAAATTTCCATAGGTGGTCTTAATAGTGCAGTTGAACTGTATTTAATTACAATAATAAATGCATTATTATATTCTATATCTGCGTAAGTGTACCTTTAAAGAATATCTGGCAATATTCTGGAAAGCTGTGTAATATTTCACGTTGAACCCCTCTCCTCCTGGTTGTAATCCTTTGTCATCTTCCTCCAGTAGTTTAGAATACACTGTTGAATTTCCGTCGTCATTTTCTTCCTGTAACTTATCTAAAACAGCAAGTGTTGTTTTCTGTAAAGAATAATTATAAGTTTGTTATTATGCGATTGTGCTTATAAATATGTTTAGAATATGGAATCGTGTGTAACACTTTTATTTGAATTTAATTTTCTATCTGCTTGGGGAGGAAATCGTTGATTTTGAAAGCAGCTTAAGTAAAATAAACCAATACAAACGACTCGAATCCGATATTGACCAGTTCTCCATAACAATAAATGTATTAAAACTGCGCTAAAGTATTAAGATTACGCATGATATGTGAGGCAACCTATATTTGAATATTGTAACACATCCATATTTCAAGCAGTATTGCAACTAGTATTAAGTAAATGCACAAATATACATTACTGAAAAGGTACGGTAGCTGTTGATTAAATAGTTCAATGTAAATATATCCACTGCTGTCGACTTCTTGCTAATGTCTTCTGGCAACTCTGTTAAGTATTTACTTCCTTTATCAGTGCCGATTGGGTTCAAAGAAATATCACTTGATCCGATTTGATTAGATCGGCTTTTGGATGTGTTTGCTTTGTTTCCGAAAGTATTCCGTACACTGAAATAAGGTGCGAAGATTAAAGTAAAAGACATAGTGTATTTTCAAAAAAGTAACGATGCATGTGCTTGAATATTGAAAATGTGTCTACTTGTTTCTACTGTAAAGCTGTTAGCATTAAAAGGGGGGGGGGGTTAAAACTCTTTAATAAATGACCACAACCCCGAGCAGCCTAACCTCTTCATTGTTTCATTGCCGATAAACAATTAAGTAATTTCAGGTAAGGGTCTGATAAGGGTTCTTTTGACATGGCAAATGGTCAGAAAAATTGAAAACATTTTTATTGATATGTAGTGCATTATATGTATTGCTTATTTCCCGTATTCAGGCGACCTTACAAACAACAGTTTTCCTAAAACCCGACCAAGTGGCATTATCATATTAAAGAGGCGCAACCTTTGGATACTTTCTGTTATCAAGCACCGTACTTTAGACCCGGTGTTATGGTTAACCATGCTAAAAAATACAAGCAAAGAGAGAATTTATTAGTAAGAATAAGTTTTTCAATAAGTCATCGGATTAAATGAGTGTAACATTAAATACTTTGGTAACGTTGTTATGAACGTTTGGACTGCGCGCTTTTCTTCTTTCTCTAACAATGTTTTATAACACCAAATAAAGATTATATATAGTTTATTAGAGTCTCTTCATTGCACATCAAGTACATTGCATAAATAACATAACATAAAATACCATGCACAATGACATTCATATATGAATTATAAGAGACTGTTAAAATACATTTGTAGTCTCAATAAAAGTCAATTTGATTCATTTACCCGTATCTGACTAATATAACAATCATGTGTATCACAGTAAAATAATCTTGCTTTTTCTATTGTTTACATATGTACACATTAAAGACACAATATCCCAATATCCCTGTTAATCATACAGGCTGTTATGTTTTATCCCAGTTATAACTGGTAAGTATGAGAAACACTAACAAGTTCAGCCTAAAATGTGACCTACCATGAAATATCTTGTGTAGATATATATTTCAAATTTCTCTTACAAAATTTAGATTAACGTCACATAATTTAACAATAGAAACCGGACGATATGAAAATGTTATACGAGAAAATAAACTTTGTACAAAATATTGAACAATTTATCTAAGTTTTTGTAATCTGCTTTTAAAGAACGAAATAACAATGATTAATAGCATCTTTTAAATCGTTTTACGTAAATACCTTATCTATAGAACATAATCACTTTGTTAGCGGTGAATACGTAGATACTTTCTCTGTAAAACATTATTACTCAGTAAGCTGTGAGTCATATGTCCTTACATTACATGATTGTTGAAATTGCATTGGCTATAAATGTATATGTCATTTTATGCCAAATAATGTATATGCGATGCCATGCCATGCCATGCCAAATAAAGTATATGCCATGCCATGCTATGCTATGCTATGCTATGTATACTGAGTGTGAATTTGTAGGCAAATGCCTCTACTTAAACATTTACTAAAACCCTTATCAACTCATATCAGATATGAAATGACCTGATTAACAAGGAAATTATGCTGTATGCTAAAAGTACATACATGTATAGGACTATATATACATTTAACATGCATATTTATAAAATATCAACTATTACATGGGTACATAACATTTAGACATGCAACTTAACATAAAACTAAGACAAAATATAGAGTAGAGAGTTATTTGCGAGTACACTCATCTGTCTCACTGATGTGGGTCGCCATCCCATCTCGCCTAAAACAGCAACAGATGGAGCAAATTCGACACCCCTAAAACATACACATTGCTCTGTTCTGTACATTGTCAATACAAGGTTTGTGCGCCTCATACAGCTACACCATATGCTATGACTGACCACACCATTGAGTCAAATAATTGTGAAAATACATCTACAGACATACCGCCGAACACCTTAAACTTTGCTGTTAGAAGACCAAGTGCCCTGTTTGTGGAATTTGCAACACACTTTGCCGTGACATTAAAATCTAAAATTAAATCTAAATGTAGTACTAACTATACATATTTATCTACAATTTTCAACTCATGTGGTCCACAAATAAATACATGTTTCGTTATGGGAGAATTTCGTGGTCTAAAGTGCACAATATTACTTTTTCTGGGTTAACAAAGATACTGTTTTTAAGTGACCACTCATGAAGAGTATTTAACACACAATGTAAATCCTTTTCATTTTCTGACAACAAAACAATATCATCAGCATACAACAAAATATTTAATTTTTTCATCATTACCAATATCAACCCAATGTCCAAGATCTTTCAATTTAATTGCTAGATCATTTATAAAGAAGCTAAATAAGATGGGGATAGACCACAACCTTGTCTTAAACCTGTATTAACTTCAAACCAATTAGTCTGGAAGCCGTTTATTCTGATACAGGAGGATGTGCTGTCATATAATGATTTTATAGCATCATGCATTCTGCCCTGTATACCCGTACTGCTCAATTTACGTCATAGACGACCTCTATCGACAGAATCGAAAGCTTTCCTAAAATCAATAAATGCTGCGAATGTTGATGTTTATGTTTGATTCTAGTTTCAATTAAAATTTGTTAATGATGAAAGATGATCATCCGTACTCCGTTTTCTTCGAAAACCGTTTTGTTCATCAACTATCTTTTCGTTTGATTCTGCCCATAGAGACAATCTCTCGTTCAAAATTGAGCTGTACAGTTTATACACTGAAGACGACAAAGAAATGCTCCTGTATGACATAGGATCTCGAACATTGTTTGTACTATTTTTAGGAATTGGATTAGCTATACATCTACCCCATTCAGAGGGGAGTTTGCCATTGTTAAAACATATATTAAATAAAACATGAAGATATGATATAGACACATCATTCTTATATAACTCATATGGAATGTTATCAATACCTGGCGACTTCCCACATTTTGCTTAAGACACTGCTTTACAAGAACACCGATAGTATAATTAAATGTATCATCTATACTCGAGTTACAATTTATATTAGAGTTGCTATCATAAATAATACCACTATTACCATTTGTACTACTGCAAGTAACACCATCTACATTATATAAATCACAAAAACTAATTCTCCATTTATCTAGTACGAGATGTCTGTCTTTGATAGTGTGCCCATCTTCGGATATATTTCCATAGGTATACCGTTTTTATTGTTACAACCAATACCAATTTTACCAAAAGATTTCCAGCATTTGTCTGGGTTTGTACTAACATTTTGTAATAATTCTTCTTGTTGAACATTAAACCAATATAGTCGTTTAGATTTTTGTACCAACTTATTAAAATCCTTCCGACACGATACAAACTCTACTCTATATTTCTTTTTAGCGCTAGCGTCTTTACATTTAAAATATTTTCTCTCACATTCACAGACCTTGTTACATTTTAAAGTAAGATCATCATTCCACCATGACTTTCCTGGTTTTCTTTTTTTATTACAAGCTGATGATTTCGCCTTACTACAGACCGATTTTAGTTTCTTAGACATTTCTTCATGTATTACAGTACACAGTTTGGAGTATGCCATGTCAATATCTACTTGGTCCTAGACTAGCTTCAAGTTTAAATACAATATCATGCAACTCGGTAATCATACAATTATCTTATAAAAAATTATCAGGTATTTTCTTTGTATCATACTGTGTTTTAACTCTCATAAGTGTAATCATTCTCTGTAGTTAAAATGGAAGTGGAAATATCCCGTGTTAACATCGAGTGATAAGGCATAGCCACAGGTATAATATTAAATAAGTTTACCATATCAGACATTCTAAATACTGTAAAATTGTTAAAAATATTAAAGTCACTATGACTGACTAAACAGAAATCTACAACTGAACTACCTTGTGGTCTAACACAAGTATAATCATTTTTTATGTTTCTTCCATTTAATACCCAAAAGTTACTGTTCGGTAAAAAAACAATTCAAACATTTCCATTTTCAAATCAACGATATGTCTGTCAGGGATACAGTCAACACCCTCTATATAATCATACATGTTACCAATGCGGTAAAGAAACACCGAGACAAAGTGTTTCAAACACCATACTCCGCTAGCAACGGATGTCTGGTATGTGCGCCTGCACACCTTTCTTTGGCTGCAGGCATTTTACACAATTTTACACACAAAAATGGCTTTAAATAAACTTATATTTGGACAAAACTGGCTGAGTATTGCAGTCAGGAAAAACAAAATGCCCTTTCTGTTGAAATAATGGTAGGCACCGGTATGCATTGGAGTCATACTGGGGTCTTGGCAAATCAACCGGCCGTTGAGAAATCCATGAGTGTAAAAACTATATAAATGGTGGACCTTACAAATCACGCAGTTTTATTATATCGGACTTATGGATACGACGCAGCACGGGAAAGAAATTTTACCTGCCCCCAGCAAATAAAGAAAAAGTAATGATCTCTTGAAAATTTCCATTAAATCATACATGTTATTTGAATAAATGGTTTTCTCTGAACCGATTATTTCCAAATACTTTAACAAACTCCCTGTAATGAATAAATACTAGTACATAGTATTAACTGATTACAAACAATACTATACCAAATGCATACGTCTTCGGTCGTTATTTCAAAACTTTCGACTTATTCATAGGATATTCAATAACTTTTCCACAAACTTGAAGGTTACGGTTTTTTATAGCTTTGTTTACGGACCCATCGAAGCTCAGAAAAACGTCCTGGCATTTGTTTTGCTAACTTAAGGTACGAAAGTAAAGTAAAGCATCGCTAACAACTGGCCAATAGTAAAGACAAAATGAATCACGTGGATTCCGTCTGATGAGTGCGCGCAGAAAACAACAACTGCGTACATGTATCTGTACATATCTCCTAGTATACTTAGGTTATTAGCACCTTATTTGAATATTTTATTAGTGTCAGGGCTTGACCCCTAGTACATTCATGCTTTATTATGAATGATGTCAGCACATGTGTTTCTTACTTGATGGTAAAGATTTTTCTAGATAATAACACAAGAGAGTCCGTATATAAAATTCAATTAATATAACATTCCCGGAAAATGACTTAATATAAGTTTTCATTGAAAGCTTGTATTCAGATTCCAATTATATTTTTACACCTTTGAACTATGTGTGTATATATACAATGTATTTTCGAAAATAAGTATTGTTTAAACTAGCATAATTATAAGAATTTGTCAGATTTATCAATGGAAACTATGTCTTTACATGATTTCCTATGAAAAAAAGTAAGTCTTACCAGTACAGTCTATTTCTAAAATGTAATCTTCAACCTATCAATTAGGACAGTATTATTAATAACTTACCGCGGTATTTAGTGAAAATGCATTGACATAGTATCTAACAATTCTGATCATGATTAGACTGCATGGATATACAGGCTGATCATGATCTACACTGGTTACAAAGACAGGATCATATGCAGCAAGTATGGTGAGAGTTTAATCGATTGTGGCAGAAATAAATATTTAACATGTACATGTAGTTCGACATCAGTATAGGGTATGTCCCTTTTTTGTTAATGTTATTTTATTAAAGTTAATATATTGAGTTGCGTTGCACTGTGTTGTGTTACATTGGTGACGTTAGTGTGCTGTGTTATGTTATAAAACAGACTTTTCAGTGGATAAAAAAACTAATTCTTTGAAACAACAGGAAATAAGATTAACAATTATGTATACATATCAATAAAATGCACTTTATCAGACAGGGTCTTGTCTGATAAGGTGCAATAAAACAATTAAGGGAGTGGTGATCACTTATGAAGGAGTTTTAATTCCCTTTAAGTACTAAGTAAGAATTCAAATGGGTTTATGTAAGCCTACACACATTGTTTCAAGTCAGGTCCTATGCCATGGTATTCATCCGTTTACATGTTATTACAAACTGTACGTTCAGTACTCTATAAATACAATTAAAGTTTCTGTTCTGTTCTGTAAGGAACATATATCTTTCATCTTTTAACATAAAAGGACTTACGCAGATGGGTCGGTTTTGGAAACTATCAGAGCAGCCATATCGTCAAACTTCTTCTCCATGGCCACATGGACTGCAAATTTAATATTACCAGCTCTAGTAAGTGGATTGAAACCTTCTTCGAGTAATTTTTCAGCAACACTGAGATAATTACGTTCAGCTACCAGATGAAGTACGCTGTATCCTCTTTTATCAAAGCCAAGAGCTTTACATTTTGGATCCCCTTTGCTATCGTTGTGGATATACAAATTTATAATGTCTAACACCTGCAATAAATTTGATATTCTTCTTTTTAAAACGAAGAAGACAAAACTAGACACAAAGGTCTCTTAAAAATAGAGAACATAGTCTATTAGTGTCTAAAATGCAAAAAACTTAGTAAATTTGCTCATCACTAATCATTTTTAACGGAACTCAAAATGAAAAAAAATCAGTTTGAATAGTTCTTATTTTAGCGTCTTTGCTAAAGTTTCTGTCAGATCATGGATGAAAAACACTACCTATATGCCGTTTTAGCGTAGGATAAAAAAAAACATTGACGTTTTTGGGACGGTTATCGAAAGACAGCCGTTCCAGAGGGAACAGAACATAATTGAATAGAACAATATTATCATAAACGGATTTGGCGTTACGAGGTTTCTGAAAACACAGGCAACTCCAATGAAAGAAAAGTTCTAAGCGGAGTAATATCTACAGTATATTTGCCTTTAAAATCCAGAACATTAAATGCATGTTCCCAGAAATGCAATTAATTACCGACATAAAAAAGTGTTTATTTTCTGCTTCAGACTGCGTATATTTAACACTAGATGGGTGTTCAGTAGAACACTTGTGTCGCCCTCTTATGCTTTGTCAGAATAAACAACAATTTTGTGACAAAATCTAAGTGTTTAAAGGGGCATAACTCTGTCAAATATGACCTTGACCAACAACCTTTGGCGGCATCACGACCCTTATGTCATAAGCAATACAATTTGAAAGTTTGATGAAAAAATCTTAAGAAATGGCAGTTATAGCCAACATTAAGTTTTCGTGACAAAATCTAAGTACAAAAAGGGGCATAACTCTGTCAAATAAGACCTTGACCTACAAAATTTGGCGGCATCACAACCCTTTTGACATAAGCAATATAATTTGAAAGTTTGATAAAAAAATCTTAAGAAATGGCAAAGTTATAGCAAAAATCTAAGTATATAAAGGGGCATAACTCTGTCAAATATGACCTTGACCTACAAACTTTGGCGGCATCACGACCCTTATGTCATAAGCAATGCAATTTGAAAGTTTGATGAAGAAATCTTAAGAAATGGCAAAGTTATAGCCAACGTTAAGTTTTCGTGACAAAATCTAAGTACAAAAAGGGGCATAACTCTGTCAAATATGACTTTTACCTTCAAAATTTGGCGGCATCACAACCCTTTTGACATAAGCAATACAATTTGAAAGTTTGATAAAGAAATCTTAAGAAATGGCAAAGTTATAGCAAAAATCTAAGTATAAAAAGGGGCATAACTCTGTCAAATATGACCTTGACCTACATAATTTGGCGGCATCACGACCCTTATGTCATAAGCAATACAATTTGAAAGCTTGATGAAGAAATCTTAAGAAATGGCAAAGTTATAGCCAACGTTAAGTTTTCGTGACAAAATCTAAGTACCAAAAGGGGCATAACTCTGTCAAATATGACTTTGACCTACAAACTATGGTGGCATCATGACCCTATTGTCATAAGCAATACAATTGTAAAGTTTGATGAAGAAATCTTAAGAAATAGCAAAGTCATAGCCAACGTTAAGTTTGTGTGACGGACAGACAGACGGACCGACGGACCGACGGACGGACGGACAAAGCGATCCCTATGTATCGCCTTTTCTCCGAAAGGGCGACAAAATAAATAAGCATACCGTCAGTTTTTAAACTTTATCCAATATGGGAAAAATGTACTACACCGGTAACATTCGGTCACTGTGCAGAAGGGTGCTCGCATTTACTGCTGTTAATTGTAATGTGCAGTAGCGTGCTTCGTGTTTTTCTGTTGTAGTGTTTGTTTTGTTTTGTTCGTGCTTTTTTTAGAAAACTTAACTGAAAGGAACCAAAAACTTGGACTTTCGTTACGTTTCTTCGATAGCGTATTGTGTTCCAAACGTAATCTGAATTTAAGATAGTTTTTAGTGTTCATTTAGACCTAAAGTCATCCGTACTTGGTTAATGTGTATTCTCCATTTGGCATTCACTCGCAGCAGATGTGAATTCAAAAGGCTGAAAGTACTGGTGGATCGATTGTCTCTTAACAACACAGACTGTACATATACATGTGTAGATATCAGGACAACCCTTACACGATTAAGTTATAAACTGATGAACAACTGTCCACAAATTTTGACCTTTAACCATAAATATTATGTAAAAACTTTACTTTTGAGATAGTAACCCATGTGCAACTTCCCTATGAGAATCATAACTGTAAATGGTAATTAAGGAACTAACTGGATTTTAACAAAACTGAACTAAAAATTCAAAGTTTGCACAACTTTTAATGCCATCCAAAAGTTATGGGATTTAAGACGACACTGCTGACTGACGTCAAGAAGGTTATAACAATGCTTTTCATTTTTTCATAGAAGAGCTAAAAATGGATAAATCATTCTTTTGTTATTGAATCAGTATATACCGATTGAAGAACAAGTACTTTCAGCTTATATAAACTACCCCGATGAGTGCTTCCTGGGGCTCTGACAAATACTCGCTCAGTATTAACGGATTTTGAAGGTCTCTGTAAAAAAAGGACAATGAGAACTTACGACCTCCTGGTTTAACGCTCTACCCCTACGCCACAGCGCCTCTAGATGACGGGAATCAATACCGTAGTTAAAGTGTGGAAGCAGTCGAATACCAGCATTCGATCACGGACAGGATCTTATCGGAACGGAAGGAAACCTGTATCATTGCAGCCCTAGTTATTCTTAATTTTACCCAAATCGATACATGTCAGACAAGAACAGAACAGTTCAGTTCTAAATGTAGTCGATATAGGTTATGATTTGAAATACAGTGCTACAGATTTCAAGAAGAACCTTACTGGTTACGGTCCTAGTTTCGACCACTTTTAGTTACCAAATCTTTATGAAATTTCACCTTAACCAACTTCGGTTCCTTATTTTTTGTTTACTTCCAAAACTAGTCTTAGCTCACAACAAGAAAAACTGTATCACAGCGGTCCCACAAACAATAATGCCACGTATATATTTTGGAAATTGGTATTGGTTGATGTTGAGGCATGGTCACAAAAGAACTCGAGGAAATCAAGTTGAACAAGTAAAACCTGACACGACACCACATCTACTGACTGACCTGTAGTATCGAAACATTACTGTTATCAAATAATATTTATACAGTATGTCCAGGAATGCTCTATAGACCAATCCTGGTATGTCGCAATTTTTCATTACCATTGTCCTTGTTAATTTGACATGAATGAAGCTTTTTATGATTATTTGCCGTAAAATCCTTTTAAATGGTTTAAAACCTAAAATGATAATTAAAACAGCAGAAATTTGCCGTAAAATCTTTTAAAATGGTTTAAAACCTAAAATGATAATTAAAACGGCAGAAAAAAAAGGGCTGGGTTGGATTCGAACTCGTGGATGCGTAAAAGTACATTTATACAAAAGAGCAGGCGCCTTTACCAATTATACCAAGTTGACAGATAGTCTATTGTAACCTGCCCCTACCCATAGTGTACGGGTCAGGCAAAGCTCAAATGTGGCGGCGCCCACACTATCAAATTTGTACATTGAGTTTATAGAGGATTTTGTGTAGAAGTTGATCATTAAAAAAACCCTTGCAGTTTGTGTTTGACAATACAAACCCACTGTAAATTGCTATTTATATTTGATTGACCAGTAAAATGTAACGAGAAATAACCAACTGGAAAAATAGCCGTGTTTTCGGACGTGGTAGATATTCGTTGGCATTTCGAATATTTAGTCTGCTGTTCTATATATAGTTCTTGAATATCTATGTCTTATTTAAGCAGATACTAAGATCTTTCACAGTAGGCCAGTGGGTAAGTCACTGGCGTTCTATTTTTACGGGTGAGGTTCGAATCCCACCGGCGACACTTGTTTTTCTGACTTGAGTTTGGTTCCTTTTCATATGTAAATTTGAACATTTTTAGGCTCGCCTATAGCGGAAAAAATACCATAAAAAGTGTCATATGCGAAATGTCTTCTTGAAGTAACTTGTCCGAAATATAGTACACTTACTGGTCCCACTTTTTCAACGTTTACAACGTTCACAGATTGAGCATTCAAAAAAAACTTTCGTCTCTTAAAGCTATGTCAATAACTATTTCAAATTAGCCCATTAGTTTTGAATGATCAATTCTTTCATCGTTTTCACTTTATAAACAGTATACTTTAGAGGATCCACTGGGCTCCGATATTATTGAACTTTGCCTGACGTACTATAGCATGCCAGTACGACAGGGAACCAGACTAGGTGTCAAACTTCAAAGTGGAAGGAAAAAATGAGCTAATATAATATTACAAATGTATATATATATTTTAAAAGGCAATCGAAGATTATTCAGTCGACTGTGCTTCGCTTCTTTAATGTCAAAGGTTGTGTATGTGGAAAACGCAATTTACAAATTACACCACGGACGCCGTATACACTGTCAGGGGAAAAACAAGTTTATGTCTATTTTTCTGTCCAAGTTTTTCATTCGCGCAGTGTTAACAGTGTTAACGATTAATTACCAATTCAAAGAACAACGATAAAAGATTGATTACGATAAAAGAATAATGTAAATGACTTGTAAATTGAGAAAATATTAAAAAAATATTTTCCGCCTTATACTTTCATAAATCGCTTAGTTTTTGTAAAGCTATATACTAAGTATTTTTTAAACCTATTGAGAAATTTACATCAGTCTGACCCTCATGAAGTTACTGCGTACGATTAAAAAAATGTTAACTTGATCGTGGAATTTATTCATACCTTTCCTTCTGTGGGGCAAACTTTGAAAAGATTCTCAAGAGCATTTTCTTCTTCTTTTGTCTCCTGGTGTGTTGATACTATACTCTGGCGTCTTTCTTTTTTCGCTGTCTTTTTTTTCGTCTTAGTATTTTCTTTTTCATTTACATGCGCATCTGTAACTGTATTCTCTGTGTCAGTGATATTTGTGATTTCAGTAATGTTATCGCCACCAGTCGCCATGACATTTGGGATGGATAGAATTAGCTCTGTAATTGAAATTTATAATACACATGCACTATACACAGATATAGATTCTACTCTGGTAGGAACTTTAATAATGTAAACTCGTAAAAGGGAAACTGATTTGTACAAAAAACGTTTATAAGTTTAACTTTCATTATTACTTAATTCATGTGTGTTGATCTTTTAAACCAATCCTCAAATTCTGTTACTCAAAAAATAGTAGAATGCACAGTCGGTACACTCGGACTAGAAGAGACAATTTAATTTTGCGAGCCAAATTAAGGGTAAAGCTGCGGCAAAATCTGATTAGAAAACTTTTCAACTTAAAAGAGTAACTAATTTCACATAATTTACTTGACTCACCTTGCCTTTCCGTGATATAATTAAAATAAACTTTGATAAAAAAATATAAAAAGTACTGAATAGCAATTTTGTGAAATACGTTGCACTTAGTCCGTCTGATTTTTTCAATATTAAATACTTTTTGGCGGCATTGCTATGAGGTCTTCATAATATATACTTGTTAAAATATCGAAGTAGTTCAAACACGAATTGTTTTCTTTTGTACGTGTGAAATCTTTCTTTATGTAGTATGCCATAACCGTTTACGGTTGATTACTACCGACATGATCTTTGTAATTCAAAACATGCGACATTAAAAAACAAGTGTTACATTACTTTTGTAATCGTTGTGTGAAGGCATTTTTACGAGTATATTTTCTATTGCCATTGAATATCAAGTTAATATTAGTTAACATAAGTTCGCTTTCTAAAAGTGGCGAATACTTGCTAAAATAAGAGCAGCTAGTATGCAATCAGTCTTAAAGCACTTTATTGTTATAGTGACCGTGAAATGCAATAGTTTTACTTTATTAGTTAGACATACTTAGATAAAATCCATTTGACCATCTTCACATCAAAGTAGTCCATCTTTAAAAGTTTGAATCAAAGCCTGCATGTAACCTGTGATACCCTAAATACTGAACATAACTAAGGGCCATATTATTTTTTAATCCGATCGCAGAGCAAAGTCAAAAATCGAGGTAGCTCATCTGTGAAAGTTTGAAGCATGTGTGAGGTGAGGAGTTGAACACATAAGAGGAGTTCGGGACGTATGAATGGACAGCAGCAACACTATATTTATGCCTGCATTTTCTGGGGGCATAAAATACAAGTACATGAATTTAATATGCAATACTGCGGTATGCAATACAATGGCCCTTACCTATATAATCAATTGCATATAATATATGTCAAATCATTTAAATTATATGTTCAGACTATGGGTAACAGGAATAATAATAATAGCTTGATTCTTGTTAATAAACACATAATTATGTCCCTCTGCCCCGCCCTAAGAATTGCAAACAAGAGTTGGTACGGAAGTGTACGTTGTATAATTAACAGGCCCCTATGACCTTGACTAAGTAGCCCCACTTTATCGTTTGCACAACTAGACATCACATTTTCATTTTTTTCAATAATCGATGTATCGGTACTTTTTTCACATTAAACAAAAAAGAATAAAATCGATTTAACACTCATTTATGAACTGTTTTATAAATCGTAATTGCAATTACATGTATATGTATCATAAAAGCTAAGTAAATGTTTCATCTAAATTATGATATTAATTTCAAAAAGATTAATTAAATATTTCACCTAGGCCCTACCGATTTTGGTTTAAAACCGACCACCCTTTTTCCACTTGATATTGCTTCATTTTTTCAGTCATTTTGTTGATAGATTTCGTCTTTTATAGAAAAATCATTTAACACATCGTTTTTGAACGGGACACCAATGGTGCAACGTTCCGATTTCACTTACCCATTTAATGATATATCACTGTTGAAATATGTGACTGATCGGACGATCGTTGTGTATGTCCGATAGCGTATTTTCGAGTAATAAAATGTTTCCAAAAGTTATCTGAAATTCAAATAACTGTCGCTGTTTACTTAGATCTAAAGTTATCTATGTTAAGCAGTCAATGTTTATTTTCGCATTGATATCGCTACTCGTGTGAAAAAATAAAGTGAGTCATAAAGGATGTTAATATTTGAAATGATTACTGTCCAGTAGTATTGAATATACAAGTGAAGTGAAATCCGAAAAATAGGGTTTCTAGACTTAAAATACAGAGTTGTATAAAACAAGTACGCTCTTCTGGTTGACAAGCAGTACACCAAAAAGTGCATAAGTACAACGTTGCAATGAGTTATACTTTTTATTTCATTATGAAATACAAGTACATTGTCCAATTTGGATTTGTTAGGCTACTATAGCACTGATGTTTAAGAAGCTAACTATTTTGGAAACATCAGTTTAATTTCGTCTAAATTGTCAAACAGTAGTTCTTGTTATAAAAACCTATGAACAACCCTTTATGCGTGCACCACCTAAGCTATAGCAGTTATTACTTGCTGGTTAGAACGACTAGAAACAGAGTGCAAAACTATTACATTTTCCCGGGTTCCTGTCCTTACAGGTTCATTAGCCGAACTGAAATTATTGTCGTAATGAAATAACCACTTCCGAATTGAAATAAACATTAGCATGATTATTATAGTGTACGTTTTTATGAGTATGCATGCTCTTCTAGTGTCTGTGTACCATCAGTGCCCGTGGGTAGTACGGCTGATTAAAATGAGCTTATCAAATTCTCACTGACAATAATTTCCCCTAACTGAACTCAAGATGTTTAGTACATGTACTACATTTTAAAGGCTGTATTATTGTAATCACAGCATTATTGTACACTAAATTTTGGATATCTTGAAGTTGAGCATTTCAAATTTTACCCAGTAAGTTGAATAGAATTTCACAACTACATAAGTTTATATTTTCACATCTTTGAGTGAACCTTTGAACAATTCAGCAATTCACTTGGACTTGTAAATTTTGGTATTGCTTACTTAAACTTCAATTACACATGCCGACCCAACTGTTCAACCAGTACTTTCAGTGCTTTGATTCTATTTTGGCAAGTGACTTTTACATTTGCAGTGACAGAAAATGCTATCAGGTTACATTTATATAACGTTACCTGGTGAAAAGTTTCAGTGAATTTCACGTAGAGCAGTTTATAAAGACCAAATCGCGTGCTGAACAGCAAAAGAAGAAGGAAAGCATGAATTGTTTCAAATCTGACCAATTTATAAGTACTTTGTTTTGCTAATATTTACTTGTTGCCTCCAAAATTCAGAAAGACAGGAAGTGATTACTGAGCATGCTCAAAAAGGTCACATGACATATTGCAGCATATATGGACTGAACTACAAACACTTTAGAGATTTCAAAAGTACTTGAAGTGTACTACGTGTAGTAAAAAATATTGTTTCAGTTCTGTCTAACTTCACGTATGGAAAGGGATTTACATAGGTAATAAATTGTTTGTACTTCGTGTGTTGCGTACCTGCTGTGTACTACTTAATAAAGTACGCAGCATGCGGCGTATATCCTTTGAACTGCCACAACGTAATATACAGTGTTCACAAATACACATGTATGTCTGTCGAGTGTATAACAAAATATGCCGGCTTTGCAAAGGATATGAATCACTGTTTTCACAACACAATTATATACATAATGTACACCAGAGATGCTTCCTGTCGTAAGGATCTACCTAGTTAGTATAACAAGTCTTTGTTAAATGTGTTATATCAGTTAAATACTGTAGACGGAATCTTATGGACACTAAATTTCCAAAACCCCTGGTCAGAATTTAATGATACTTCACAGAAGTAATAAGTACAATGCTTAAGTGTACATGGTCTATGTTTCGGGTCACTAGGTCATGGTCAATGTCATAGGGGCTCGAGATAGTAAAATCCTGTGGACGCTAAATCTCCAAAATCTCTGGTGAGAATTTAATGATACTTCGCAAAAGTGATAGTTCTAGTTTGTTCATAAAATTAATTTTAATATTTTCCATTCTATACTCAGTTTAAAAAGAAAGTGTGCATAGGGTTTAGACAACCATTAGCGAAAATCAATAGTTTTCATCTACGCATATTTGGTATCAAATTAAAGTTAGGATTCATATGATGGCATCTATGTGTTTATTGGTTTGCAGAAAAACGTGAATTTTATCAATTATTTCTAAGGTATGGATCAATTCTAAAAATCGCAGATTTGAAAGAAAGAAAACTGCAGTATAAGTTTAACATTGCGCGTTTCTCCTATAACTAGCTATTATGTAGTGTGACCACCTCTTCGATGTATTACTGCCATTGAACGAGATCGCATTGACCTGATGATACGTCTGATGACGTCATTGGAATCCTATTCCATACAAACATGTAAAAGGTCTGACGGACCTGTCCGAAATGTCTCCAGTTTTTCGAAATCGAACATTGAGACGTGAAATTGTATTCCTACGATAGTATCACGGTAGTGCAACGTCACCAACGGAAGTTCCAGACGTCAGCATTACTACCGCCTTGGGTCTGCTAAGGCCTGGCATCACTATTCGTGATAAACATTGCAATATTATGTGTTTCTTGACCAGAAGCCAAATCCTTTTTCAATGAGAGGTTACAGTACAAGAGAGTTCAAGCTTGACCACTTAGACGGTAGGTTTTCCAATTTATTTTACTAAAGCAGTACATCTTTAGTTAAAGAAGTAGAACTCAGTATAGAAGTTATAACGCACTTTTACATTCTTTTCTAGAGCTATACAGAATACGTTCAACTTCAAAGAGAAATGTTCTTGTGTAAATGTTTATGGCAAGCGAAATGCACATTAATCCTTTAAACTATAGGTTTAACTGTTAAACCCATAGTTTAACAACTCTTAAACCTCAAGTTTCAAGTGCCGTTTGCACATTAATTTCTTAAACCGTGGTTTAAAGTCTTAAACCGTAGTTTAAAGTCTGTTAAACCCATAGTTTAAGAGACGACCAATCAAATGAGCTGAAACCACGGTTTAAAGTGTCACGTGACTCGTCAAAACGATGTTTTACATACATATTTACTTTAAACTGTGGTTTAAGACTTTAATCTAGGGTTTTATGCGCCGAATGCACATTTAATCTGTTAAACCCTAGGTTTAACTCTTAAACCCATAGTTTCAGGTGCCGTTTGCACATTAATTTCTTAAACCGTGGTTTAAAGTCTTAAACCGTAGTTTAAAGTCTGTTAAACCCATAGTTTAAGAGACAACCAATCAAATGAGCTGAAATCACGGTTTAAAGTGTCACGTGTCCTGTTAAACCCCTAGTTTAAGAGACAACCAACCAAATTAGCTGAAACCACAGTTTAAAGTATCACGTGACCTTTCACTGTGACGCGCGGAATTTGTGTGTAAACATTCACAACATGACATAGGCTGTCAAAAACAATTCTTTGGTCAACTTATCTATATGTTATCTTCGGATGTAATTTAGGGGATTGTTGTAACATAATAAGTAACTGTTCATAAAAAATTTTAGCGCATGGCGTAAACATGCAATTTTATTCATTTATTTGTTTATATAGTTATTATCAATATCATAAATATGACAGTCTAGATCCGACTTGTATTACATATAATGACAAAATATCTATGTGTATAGTTTTAGCTAAAACATCCATTTATGGCATAAACGTATATCTGTTTCATTGACAGATTTATTTTTTTTTCAAATAGAATGCACAAATCAAAACCTAGTATACAGCTATAGTATTTTATTACAGGTCATTATAAATGTTACGTAATGTCCGGCCATAAAGCATCAATAAGCGAGCAGATGGACTGATCATTCGGAAGTGTAAGAGCAGCATTATGGGACATCCGTGCGATAATACCTTTTTAAACAAAATTTAAAAACAGTCCCTTTTCCTTTCTTTATTTACATTTTGTATCACCATAATCTAGAATGATTATTTTATTCTAACCCGTTTGTGATTCTTAAATTATTTCATAGTTGTTATAGCTTATGCGCAAGTTAAAGATTAACTGGTTGTTTAGTAAACATGGTCACATTTTGCGCGTTTTAATTTAACTGATCATACAAAGTATAGTAATATGACAATTACGAATTTAAACTTAAAACAGATCAAATAAGTCAAGTCTCAGAAAAATGAAAAAAAAAATCATTAAAAATAGGAAATGTTACATTTATCATGACGTTTATGATTATAAAATAACTTAAATTTTATCGGGAGTTGATTACGTCAGTGGCGTGTATTACCCTTGACTTTGACATTTTTTTTCTGACACATGTTAGAAACTTTCATTATACTGGAAACATGAAAACACTTAACTAATTATGCCGCGCCTATATATTATTGGTAAAGACAGTTTTAACTCCGGTAAAATGTTTTTAAGCTTCAGAGGATACAGACCGATATAGTACTATAAGTGACAAGGCACGACTTTAGCCGTAGGCAATATCCCGAGAAGATACAGGTAATAAAACAACAAAGGGTCATAAACCTGATCCACTTTAACCCAATTTCAATTTGTCATAAAAAATGTTAAAATGACTAGCAGCCCCCATATGATCGGATTTGATCGATCATTTCCTGTTTCGTATGAGAAATTTAAGTCTATGATATATGTTTTTTTTGTACAAAACTTGTTACAAATACATTTTTTTTTCCGGAAATGTAGTTTTTTCATATACTGTAACCTGTCATACTAGGACCGTGTAGCCAAATATTCTTATTTAACATCCGAATTGTTGCACATTGTCAAATAATCAAACAGGTAAGACAACATACTTCTAATTTTTTTACAACTAGATGAACGATTGTCAAAGTGATATGCAATTTTTTATAACAAATACACAAGCAATTTCTAGTCTTTGTGACCTTTGATTTTTCACGGGGGTGTCAGATCAATGAAAAAAAAATGGGTTAAAACGCATATATAGAGAAATATTGTATTGAATGAATGAATGGATAAAACAACAAGTTTATGCTATGCGCTAATTTTTTTTCATATCCAAAATTACTTTAAGATATTGTCCAAATAATTGTTTATAACGTATAAACTAAATCAAATTTAAAATGAGAAATTAAAAATTAATCAAATACAGATTTTCTACACGTATATCATTTGTTATTATATACGTGCGTCAAGTAGTGTGTCACGTGACACTTTAAACCGGGGTTTCAGCTAATTTGATTGGTTGTCTCTTAAACTATGGGTTTAACAGACTTTAAACTACGGTTTAAGACTTTAAACCACGGTTTAAGAAATTAATGTGCAAACGCCACCTGAAACTATGGGTTTAAGAGTTGTTAAACTATAGGTTTAAGAGTTAACTGAATTAATGTGCATTTGGCGCGCAAAACCCTAGATTAATGTCTTAAACCACAGTTTAAAATATTATTTGTAAAACATCGTTTTGACGAGTCACGTGACACTTTAAACCGTGGTTTCAGCTCATTTGATTGGTCGTCTCTTAAACTATGGGTTTAACAGACTTTAAACTACGGTTTAAGACTTTAAACCACGGTTTAAGAATTAATGTGCAAACGGCACCTGAAACTTGGGGTTTAAGAGTTGTTAAACTATGGGTTTAACAGTTAAACCTATAGTTTAAAGAATTAATGTGCATTTCGCTTGCCATAAATGTTCACATAGATGGATGTCTTAGTTCTGTGAAAATCTTTGCAAAATAATAACTGATGCCGAGATATAAGTAAAGACTACAGAATAGTTCAGGAAATTGACAATAAGCATACACTGAGTATTCATTTTCCATTTCTCATGAAGCTTGGACTATTTTAACTTTTCAATAGTTCCTAAAAATGCAGGCTGAACTTGGTATTTTCACTTACTATTAACATGTATAGGTAAATTGCAATTTTGCTATCAAAAATCCTGCTATTGATGTGTAAGGCGTAACACTATCAGCCTACAGTTTTCTGTGTGGAAGTTGTACAACTGACATGCTCCTTTAGTTTAATAATGCTAGAGTGTTAAAATGATTACTAACCGTTAATTAAATCATTGAAATTTTACAATATCATCTTTATCAAAAATAGCTTTAAAAGGAGATCTGGTTCAATCTTGTTATCTACTATGGAAAAAAGTCATACCTGTCATCTTTCCGGACCACTTGACCATGCAAGTTAAAGCAAGTTGGCTGTTAAGACAGTTTTTCCATTAAACATTTTCTGGATCAAAGGACTATAAGTGTCGCATAATGCGTTTTCCTGTTAAATCTAGCTGTCAAGTAGCTGAATGTTACCGAACGGTTGAATAGGTTTATCATACCTCATTAACAAATTTGCGGTGTGTATGGCATACGTAAGACAGCTTGTCGTCGGTTGGTATATTGATCCGTCGGTCAGACCACGTGTCCGCTCCATATCTCCTTGCCCCTTTACGCATGTTTCAACACCGTCAGTTTAAGGTCAAGGTCACATTAAGGGGTCAAAGAACATGTGACCGTATTTCCTAAACCTCTTCAAGGATTTTCTTTGAAGTTGGGTCAAGATGTCACCTCATGGAGACAATCAAGTTTAATGTCACGTTTAGAGGTCAAAAGGTCATTAGACTATACCTCATAAACCTCGATAGATAGATAGATTTATTTCAACATAAAATGTATAATTTTAGATGGCAACTTATAATTAAAACATACAATAAAACAATAAACATACATGTATGAATTAATATAGCCATGTCAATGAACATTATATGTTAAGGATAACACAAAAAAGAGCTAAAACAAACTCTTATTTCCATTGTGGTCCTTAAGATATAGTATTGTATGACATAGGAAGATACAATTTATCACAGTAGAAAATCACAGCACGCAACATTTCAGGAATCTATATTCAATCTAATGTAATCTAACTAAAAATCAAATTAAGCTTAAAAAATGTTCCTTAACCTTACATTTAAATGAATACATAGTAGTTGCATCCCTCACATTTTTGGCAGACTGTTCCATAGACAACAACCGTTGTATGCAAATGATTTTTTCCCAAAACTTTTGACCACTGGGAGAGCATATCTCTTACTATCTGACATAGAAAAACCTGTACCATCAAAGGAGGAATATGCCTTTGCTCTAAACCTTGTGGGATAATCATGAACAGTATTGATAGGGGTAAAGTGTTCACTTAAATATGAAGGGGCAACATTAGAATGAATTTTAAAAACATGACAGAGAGTTATCTGATTAACTCTACTTGAAACTGGTAACCAGTTCAGACGTGAAAAATGCTCAATTCCAATGTGTGACATTGGATGTAAATTCAACACAAAACGTATAAGTTTATTTTGTGTGACCTGTAACTTGTGTTTTAATTCCTGTGTTAAACTATTAAACCAGGTTGAAGAGGCATAGTCAAAATGACATTGTATAAGTGATGTAACTAACAGTTTTTTTGTATGCAGAGTGAGAAATTCACTTTTACGGTACAGGAATTTTAACCGAGCATTGGATTTCTTAATTACAGACCTAGCCATAGACTCAAAAGACAAACTTTGATCAATGGTTGCACCAAGATATTTAACTGAAGATTTAGATTCAATGGATTGACCATTGCAATTTATTTCAAGATTTGCTTGTTTTTTTAACCTTTGCATTGACCCAAATAAAATAGATTCAGTCTTACCAAGATGAAGAGATAAGACTGAATCTATTTTATTTGGGTCAATGCAACCTTGAGTAAGATTAACATGTCAAATGTTCAGATTATTATAATGACATGCAAAACATATGTTTCAACTATGTCAGCTTAAGGCCAATGTCACAAACAAGGGTCAATTGTCATGAGACTATAATTATCTGCCAATCCCTTTTAAGAATTTTCATGAAACTTGGGTCAAATATTTACCATATTAAGATGATGAGCTTAAGTTGTGTTTTGGCTATCATGCTTAATCATAATAGTAAACGATGTTCTGGTAATGGAAGAGGCCTTTATTGTCACAAGGCACTTTTGATTATCACTCAGCTCAGTGATATATATTCAGATCTTTCACATCTTCTTGGACAACGGTATATAAATATATCACATAATAAGCATTCTGTGTGTTATTATGCGATTCTGTTTGGCTTTACTTCATATAACCTCAGTAGGAGAAAATATTTAACTTTCTTTTCTTTTCTTATTTTTAAAGACCCGTTTGGGTAAACCCCGTTTATTGTCCCCGTCATTGGATAAGTAGAGGTCAGGGCCCATCCTTTATTAACCTTAAACATTTTCAAAGAAAACATGGTTTAAATGTTACAAAAGTTTACATATCATTAAAAAAAGAAAACATAAATATTATGTTAAACTATTATGTAAAACATATTTCATTCATCGGAGGAAAATAAACAGCTAAATATGGCCATACTTGTAATGTATTGACAATTGTCCGATATATGAAAATAAAGTCATGGATTAAAAATAATGTATGTCTGTTGCTATCATTCATGTATTAAAAAGACATTATGCGCATTTTACTGCTCGAAGTGTATTTTTGGTAAAAGTTTTATAAAAGCAATTTTCGGTTGCTGTGCATTTAAATGTGTTGAATTAATGATAATACGGCATAAGTATTTGAAGTTGGTGCTTTAGAAATATAAAGAAATCGGAATAATCAAATAATAGTTGTTGGTAGAGGTTTCGGCAGTGGAAGGGAAGCAACTCCTGTATGCAGTTGTTTCTTTTTAAAGTCTCTCACAGTCAAAACAGGAAAAGTGATATTTGGAAAGTTATTATTTCGTACTGGTAGCAGAAAGAGTTTGATGTATTGGGTTAAAAGCTATTATTTCCTCTACCCTTTTTTACACACATCTATTTCTGCTCGAATTTTACTTGAAAACAAATGCGCATAATTCCACTTTAAATGAATTCTTGAATTGTTATGCTGGTCTGATATAAGGTAATATTTATGACTGGTTTCATTGAAATTACAGTGTACAAAATTCCTCGAGGATGTGAAGTAATATTTCATTTGGATCATGTATGTGTGTGATGAGAAACATGTTTGATTGTTATAAAGCACACAGAAGATCAGCAAGATACCAATCACCATGGAGTATCAGGATATTTTAGGATATACAGAATAGGCATAATACCCGCATAATAAAATTACTTTCAAACTCTGTGTTTTTCCGAAGTTTTCTTGGTTTAGGACTGAAACTTTGTACAGATAATCTTAAGTACATTGTCTAGACAAACATTTAATTGGGTATTTCAGCCCTTAAAGCATATATAGTGCACGATCTTCTATAAAATAATGATTCAATCTATGAATGTATCCTTTGTGACAAGTTTCCAGTATTGTTTCGATGTTTGAAAAAAGTTACGGATTTTTTTCATAGCGAGTACACTGTCTGAACAAAATGATATGAGTACATTTTCTGATCGTTTTTGTTTTTAATGCATCGACTGACTCATTTATATTCCTTTCTCTGTAGTTTGGAGCATCAAAGCGAGCTTTTTGTTCCTGCTGTTGCCTGTTTGTCACGTTTGTTTTTAGATTGGCAGGTAAGAGAAACGTAAAGAATTGAAAAATTGTAAAATGTAAGATGTTTAGTTTTAAAACAGTTTAATATCTGTGATTCATATTCTAATTTAACAATGTGAAAAAAACAGTTTGTGTTGGTGCACTTGCATAGCATATAACCGATACGGTTATTCAAGCAATGCATAAAAACCGTTGTTGTTTGTACTCTTAGCACGACAGAAATTGTTCACTTACGACTACGGGATTAAATATAGATACTTAGATTGTATTTATGTTTTATTCATTCACTTATATTTGTGCAGGATAATTTCTTGCCTAGAAAAAATTTGGATTAAAAAGTAAATGAACAAGGAAGGTTGCTATTAGAATTTTTTTAATCTACTGGTATGAGAATTTTAAATGGAAGAACAGACTTGGACAAAACTATAGGTAAATGTACATGCATAAATTCACAAGGTCACAGTACTGTTGACTATGTCTTATGCAGGAATAGTTTATCTAACTATATAGAAAGCTTTGAAATTCAAGACCCCAATATTTTGTCGGATCATTGTATTGTAAGTTTTAGCATGAAGACAAAATCACAAGTAAGAGGTAAAATCTATAGAAATGAGGAAGACGTAGTTAGTATAAATTATAAATATAAATGGAATGAAGAGAAGAAGGATGTGCTTGTTGAAAATTTAAAAAGTGAGAACATTACTAATATGTTTAATGTATTATGTAATAATACTTGTAAAGACAAACGATTACTAAGTGTGAAGATACAAACAACTTTATATACTTGAACTTGGTAGACTTCGTTATTGACAAAAAGAGCTGTAGGGGATGTAAAGTATTGGTTAAAGGTAGTACAAATGGAAAACAAGAAAAACTCTGATACAAAGTATCACAGCGGGCCAACAAACAATAATGCCATGTAAATATTTTGGAAATTGGTGGTGATGGTTGATGTTGAGGCATGGCCCCAAAATAACTCGAGGAAACCCATTCTGGTTGAACAAGCAAATTGACACGACATCACATCTACTAACTGACCAAGTATCGAAAATTTACTATTATCAAATAATATTTATACAGTATGTCCAAGAATGCCCTATATACCGTTCCTGGTACGTCTCAATTTTTCATTACCATTATCCGTATTAATTTGACATGAATGAAGATTTTTATGATTATTTGCCGTAAGATATTCTTAAATGGTTTAAAGGCTAAAAATGATAATTAAAACAGCAGATAAAAGTTTTTAAAATATGGGTGTCGGTGGGATTCGATCTTGTGGATTCGGAAAAGTACGCTTATATAAAAGAATGTGAGCTAAGGTCTCTACCAATACACCACCGTGACAAGTTTCGATTACAAGGGAAACAATTTCTTAAGATAATATCATATATATTTAAAAAAGCAATCGAAGAATATTCAGTCAACTACACTTCGTTTCTATAATGAGTGGAAAAAGCAATCTTATTTCCATTTATCACAGCGTGGATTGCGCCTGAAACGTGAAAAGCGCTTTTCTCTATATTTATCGGCGTAGATTGCGCCCTCTATGTAACGAACGACAACTCTTGCTTTTCCAAAAAAATTGACTGTGTCCACAGTTTTCATCTCAGATTTACCTCAAGTGTTCAATGAAGAGAGACGCATATATTCGATCTAGTGTTTAAGTCTCCATGCATCTTTTACACACCGCAACTAGAAATAAGACCAAATAGCAATACTTCTTGGGCATATTCTGTAAAATATTTGTAACAGTCACTCGGATTTAATGACGTATGGTTATTTCAAGGCGTAATGTTTTTTTTATAAATATACTAAAAACTAGATTAAATGTTGTATTTATACAATACTGGATGTCTGATTTGAACGATTCATCAAGAGCTAAAAGTTACACTTTGTTTTCAAGTTTTCAGTTTCAACCCTATTTGTATTTAGTAAATATAGAGAAGTTTAGAGCTGCACTATGTAGATTAGAAATTGAAGCAGGCAGGTGGCATAAACCTTTCGCAATACCACATGAAGAAAGAAAATGTCACAATTGTAATGTTTTAGAGGATGAATTCCATTTTTTACTAGAATGTCCACTTTACAATGATCTGAGAAAAATGTATATTAAAAAATATTATTGGTCAAGACTGAATATACCGAAATTTACTGAATTAATGAATTCTGATAAAATTGGTATCAACAAGAATTTAGCTATGTTCGTACATAAAGCTTTTGAGATTAGAAACCAATATTGTTTCTATCATAATTGATGTATACCTCATGTACCTCACGCTGTATATTTGTAGCATGATGTACATGTTGACACTTGACATTATGTCACTTACTGTTTATACATTTATATTATTTGCATGTATGCTCATGGCCATATGGCCTACTGCTATGATAATAAACAGTACTGTACTCGTTTACAATATATTTTACTTCATAATCACAGTCAATTATCCCAATTGTTGTAAAATCATATACATTGTTGCACAATAACAAATCATGGCACTTCACTTTTCCAGTGGAAAATGCAAAATGAGAGATCATGGCATAAGAGGAAACGTTAATAACATGTTGCTAAATATGAAAGGTTCACGTGAATGAAAACAACAACGAAGTGCCTAAGATACATTCAGCACCGACGATAGTACGACAACACTGATTTATAACAAATACAGTTGAAATACATTCATTATAGGTTTCAGGAACTTACTAATTCTTCAATCAAGCTTTAATGTTTGGTATGATTGAGATGTATTCATACTATTGTAATACGTTGTAAAATAATTTATTATACCGGAGTGATGATATAAACAAACTACCGTATCTTGAAAAAAAACACATTTTGTCTTCAAATAGTTTAAAACATCATGAAATTATCGATTAAAATGCGGACATATGTCTGATAGGCATTCGCAAAACCCAGTTAATTAATTAACTAGCTAACATTTAAATGAACTTTATGATTACGATATTAGTGCTGCAAATTACTGGTGCTATCTTACACCCAACCGGTCTATGTCTGTAAACAAAGGGTTTTATATATCAAAATGTTCGTTAGAGTCTCTAGATTTCAGAACTGCATGTTGCAGTTACCAAAGCTGTGGTACATTGTCGCTATTTAAAATGGCCGCCAAGATGGCCGCCAAGATGGCCGCCAAATTGTTGAAAATTATGTATATATGAGATATCATTTCAACATGGAGAAAATTGAAACGAAAAGCAATTTGGGATATATACATTTTTTGCAAAATGTTAAGTTAAGCAAATAAGAACTTTGATATTCTGTTTAAGGATAGATTAAGTCTCGCATACGATAAAAAGGGAGATAATTCAATACAAAAGACACATTTTTTTCAGGCAACTTTACATACTTCTTTTATTTTACCATTTTAATGATAGACAATATCATTTTAGCTTTACATACTGAATAAATAAGAGTTAACTACATATTATAACAAAATAAATATTCACTCTTTTATATGTAACAGAACTGGACAGCGATGGATATTCTAGCTTGTCACTAAAATTGCCACCAAATTATTGACTATTTTGTAAATATAATTATGTAGTATATCAATTCAGCACAAAGAAATATTTCAAAGACATAAATTACCAATACATACGTACGGAAGCCCAATAGTGCCACCTTGTTTTTTTTTAAATGGATTTTTTCAACATAATTGTTTTGAAAATTCAAGATACTAAGTTGAAAATTCAACTTACTAAGTTGAATATTCAAGATACTAAGTTGAATATTCAAGATACTAAGTTGAAAATTCAACTTACTAAGTTGAAAATTCAACTTACTAAGTTGAAAATTCAACTTACTAAGTTGAAAATTCAAGATAGTAAGTTGAATATTCAAGATACTAAGTTGAATATTCAAGATACTAAGTTGAAAATTCAACTTACTAAGTTGAATATTCAAGATACTAAGTTGAAAATTCAACTTACTAAGTTGAAAATTCAAAATACTAAGTTGAATATTCAACTTACTAAGATGAAAATTCGACTAACTAACTTGAATATTCAACTTACTAAGTTGAATATTCAAGATACTAAGTTCAAAATTCAACTTACTAAGTTGAAAATTAAATTTAACTTACTAAGTTGAAAATTCAAGATACTAAGTACTAAAATCAGTAACTTGAATTTTCAACTTAGTACGTTGAATTTTCAACTTAGTATCTTGAATATTCAACTAAGTATCTTGAATATTCAACTTAGTATCTTGAATATTCAACTTAGTAAGTTGAATTTTCAACTTCGTATCTTGAATATTCAACTTAGTTTCTTGAATATTCAACTTAGTAAACTGAATATTCAACTTAGTAAGTTGAATTTTCAACTTAGTATCTTGAATATTCAACTTACTATCTTGAATTTTCAACTTAGTTATGTTGAAAAAATCAATTAAAAAAACAAACAAAGTGGCACTATTGGGCTTCCGTACATACGTTCTGTAAAGAATGTTTAGTAAAAAAAAAGGATCTTCTTTTTTTCAATTTTAAGGTGAAAACCTCTCTAATACTAGATAAAGGGAGATAATTCAACACTAAAACATACAGATTTTTGTGAAATTGTACATACTTCTAATATTTTACAATTTTAATGATCAACACTGTCATCTTCCAGTTCTTAATATGAAAAGAAAAAAATTATACCCATTATAACTTAATTAGTATGCATTTTGAAATACAGAATTATTATTGTTTATGGTTGTTATTCAAGAAGGTTATTATGGCTACAACAATATAAAAAGTATATAAATGCATGTATAGTTGTTGCATCGTTTCACCATGAGGATATCTTTCACTGAAGAGCAGTTTGTCAGGTATATGTTTTGTGAAATTTAAATATTCAGTTTAACTGTGAAAAAAGTTTCATACATGAACAGGAAAGGGGGGTAATTAAACACAAAAAGACATGAAATTTGTGTAAAGTACATGCGCAGTTCAATTTGCGTGAGACAACAATTAATTTGTAAACATTATAAACTAAGTAAGAATTTGGTTCCCTTTGTAATATGGAATAAACGTCCACTTCTCCTATGCAACAGTATCCGTGATAAAGAAACTCTAATTAATAATTCAGCAACGTGTATATGTTTGGTTCTATTACAAATTAATATTTACTGTTATTTATGAGTAACATACCGGTTAGTATATCTCTGTGTGGAGTTTAGATGCGTAGTAATCTAATCACGAAGGCTGAAGGCCCGAGTTATTAATTACGAAGCATCTAAACGACAAACAGTGATATACTAACCGGAACACGATTCAAAAGTAAAGATCGGATTGAATTATGGAAGAACTATTGATGAAATCAAAGACTCATTCTTGCAATTAACCAAACTAACTTTCTGTTACGTATTTCATTTTTTCTCACGAGATATTTGTGAGAAGAAGAGATGTTGACTTTCGGTGAAACTGAAAGTAGACGTTCTGCATAATTATCGTGAAAGATTTACACCAGCTATAAAGAAGAGGAAAATATATTTTAGCATAAAAAGTAACGCTTACCTTTGAAAGTTTCTCCAACCACGATTTAATTCCAATATAAAGTATACACACGCGTTTAATGAATACGTTCTAAGGAGTATTTGGTTCACACCTCCGATCCCAATTTATTGCACCTTTTCAATTTTGAAGACAGCTTTGAAATATTCCGACAGTCTACAAATTGGCAGACGTGCAACACTTGATATGTTTAGTGCAGATAATTATGTAATTAGAGTATAATTATAATAAGTATGTGTACCGCTATTCAATTACAAATCATTCTTATATATACTTTGCTTTTAAAGAAAGAAACGACATGTAATGTGATTTTCAAGGTGACTTTTACAGTTCGTATATATATTTTTTTACTTTTAACAGGATAATTGAACTTTTGATTGTAATTTAAATGTGCAATCACGTCATTGTATATCAATTGATCTGTGATCGTCTCTTATAACTCTGTATAGAGTGGTCATTTACACATGTGTTAGTCATAAGGATTCTAAAGTTAACAACTTAGGCAGAAGATTGACTGATATATGTTTGAATAATAACTTATTTATTTTAAATGGTCGTTTTGGACACAGGTGAGTGTAGCGTACCAGGGGCCCAAACAGTGAATGGTTGATAAAAATAGCCTAATGACTATATATCAATAAGAAGGTAAACAACACCGTTTACACATCGACCCACTTTCAGCCTTAATTACTTCATCTAGAATTATGCATATTTATTAAAACCTATTGCATATATAGCATAAGTGTTTATCATTTCCGTAAAAGTTTACTTCAAGGCCCAAAAGCAAACCGTTTTGAAATAGCGACTGATAATTTCCGATTTTTTTTACATTTTTCGTCAACCCGAACATTTCTAACACTGAATTCTTCCCTTTTAACAAGCTTTTAAGCAATCTCGCCTTGTGTCATCCAAATATTACACAACCGACGCTCGTAGAAATTGATTTGATAAATATTTCCACAAGTTTTCCAGTTTTAATACGATCCGTTAATACAGTATTCATTTTATTTCGTTGATATATTTTGTAAACATATACATGCAGCCATACTGATAATGGGAAAAACTAGTTTCCATAACGCATCAATTTGCCAGGTCTTACCAAGTCTAGGTTTACACATCACTAATACATGGCTATGGAATACTGAGCTCAAGTAGCAGTGTTGTTTCGTTCTTCTGTATGTCCACAGTGACGGTTGCGCATTGGAAAATAGACGCACCCGAAATGTGTGAGATTTATTCGAGTTGGCGAAAAATGGTAAAAATTTCGGAAACTATCAGTCGCTGTTACAAAACGGTTTGCATTTGGACGTTTACGGAAAATATAATTACGTAGGCTATATATGCAATAGGTTTTGATAAATATGCACTATTCTGTATGAAGTAATTGAAGCTGAAACTGGGTCTATGTGCGAACTGTGTTGTTTACCTTCTTATTGATATATAGAGTGGGGGAACCTATGCTGGAGGTATTTTGAATGTATATCAGCAGTTCAGAGATCAGGAAATCTTAACCATTTTGATTTGCCTCAGCGAAAACATAATGTTATCCCTGCTAAATCGAAACAAGACGTTGATGTGCTTCATCACTTGACTATGTCGTTCTGGGAGCTATTGACACGACACATGTCAAAACTTGAAATTTCACCTCGAAGGGAACCAATGCTGGCGGTATGTGATATTTGACAACCAACAGGTGGGAAACAGTTTTTAGAGCCTAAATATTAATTAACAAGATATATCAGTTTCCATAGAATATATATTTTTATACAAAAGAAATAAGTTTTATCAAAAATGCTAACTTAAACTGGGTGATTTTGATGTCAATATTTAAGAAATTTTCTAGCAAAATGGATCAAGTACAATTTTATCGGCTGCTGTGACGTCACAGAGCTGCGCGCGCGGCTATCACTACATTTGCTGTATAAACATTTCATCAACTGTCAATGCTGAATGTACCCTGAAAATGTTTCTTCACCTGTTTTTCTGTAAATAGCCGTTTTTCGGAGATACCACCAGCATAGGGATACCTCCAGCATAGGTTCCACCACTCTAGTAACTTTGAACTAAAAATCACTGTATGGGTCCCTGGTACGCTACACTCACTTGTGGTTTTGGACAGGACAGTGAAGTAGGAAACTTTACATTTAAAAAATCTTCGGTTATTGACTATACTATATCCTCTGTCAGTCTATTGAAATTTTTTATTGACTTTAGCATAACGGAAGTTGACAGTATTTTTTCAGACGGACACTCTGTTGTCGTTAAGTTTGAACTTTGACATTACAAATACATCAAAAACATCAAAAACTACATATCCCAACAGTTCGAACCCTAAATGACAAAGAAGCAAAAGTAACGATTTTTTGCACAATATTGACCTAGAAAAAGTAGCATTGATTGAATTTCTTATAAATGATTTTCCAAATACATCAGCGCACCAAAAAGTTGCTTTAAATAATATTGTCGAAAACGTAATAAGTATATTTGATAAGTCGGTGAAACTTACATTTCCGAATAATTTTACCAAAAATGCACGAAACAGGCAGAGAAAGGTCGGTACAAACGTTAAAAATAGACCCTGGTATGGGCCTCACTGTCGGAATAAGCGACTTATTTATAACCGGGCATGTATTATGCGACAATATTGAACTGGCACTCATGAATAATTTGAATGCGGTCGGTAATCTTCGGATGAAAATTTAACAAGCGATTTACATAAAATATCAATTTCGTTCTCTGCCAGAAATCGCTTTCCAAAATGGCGTAGTGGATAAGGCATTTGACTACCAATCCAGCGTATGCAGGTTCGAGTCTTAATATTCTGTTTTACTTTTTTTATTCGTTTCGTTGCATTCAATGTGTGTACATGTATTCACTATTGTCCTCAATCAGCATGAGTTTTAAAGATTGTTTAATAACTTTTTGAGTATTCTTTCTCCGTCGTCGTGCAAATGTCGACGAGTGTATTATCAAAACAGGTACTCTCTAAAGTATTTCTAAGATGACCCGGCGACAGATGGCAAAATATTCATTCAACCAACGATGTATTTTTATTTTATTCCTGAAATGCCTTGAATATCAATTAATAATATTAACACATAAAAAATAAAAACACAGAAAACAAAGCAAAGTCAACCTATAATAGACAGAAAATGAAACAGAAATCATAGAACACAGAAAAGCGAAAACGGTGTATAAAATAGTGTAACAGTTAAACAAAAAAGCCATGCTCTTATAATTAACTTTTAAAACTTTAAACTATCTTGGCAGGATTCGAACCAATGGGACCTTGCACTCAAGTTAGGTATGTTACCACTACGCCATTGTTTATACAGTGGGAAGTTCAGTCGATGAAATGTATTTGTCCGATGCGATAATCAGCTGAAATAACGAAAGCATACCCGAACTTAACCGAAGATATTGGCGAAGATTAATGAGAGCCAGGTAAATATTGTCGCGCCTTGATTAAAAACAATAACAGTAGAAATTTACTCAACCGTGCGAGTAAGGATTATAAACGGACAATGAAGTTCTACACGAATAAGCACAATTTTATCAATGAATCCAATATCATGTACCGGTCAATGAAATATCTATTCCACTGACCCCGCTAACAATGTTTTTCATTATTTCAAGTATCTGTATCTATATGTTAGGTTACCCAACAATGTATATTTGATTATGTTGTTTTTCTCTATGTCTGTTGTTACAAATGTAACCACGGCAAAATAAAGTAGTACTGAACATATAACATATATGATTGTTATGATAATATTTGTAATGTAAATGAAAGAGACTTTAATAAAATATTTTTAATTTTTTAATTTGGATAGTTACTTTTTTTACGTATTTCTTCACATTTTTACAAGAATATACTTTACCTTTGCAACAGAAACCGCAGAAAAAGTTTTTATTTGTTAAAATAGACAAAATGACTAATAATGCTTCGGTAGAAATAGTTTTTAACTGTAACAATATACAGAACTATTAATACAGTAAACACGTTCTCTGAAAAGATTGTGTATTTCATTGTCATGTTATTTGCTCCACACATGTATGCATTATTTTGTAACTGGCTATAAATGTAAATGTCATTTTATGCCAAATAAAGTATATGTTATGTTTTGTTATTATCTGTTTGGTTTTCCTTTTAATTAGCCATTCTTTAGGACTTTGAAAGTGTTTCCATGGGTTTGATTAAGCTATTGCATTGTTATTTGACAACTATTCATAATATTGTTATTAAGCACATAAAAATGTCCGAGTTACTCGAATGACCGTTTTTCGTTTCGTTCATCGGGAATCGTGTATCGTGTATCGTTCATATCGCTCACCATTCATGATTCATTCATCAGTTATCGTGCGTGCATCGTGCATTCCGTTTGCGTGTATCGTTCGTGTATCGTTCGTTCCGTGTGCAAAGTTATACGTAAGCACTACTGTAGGAGAAACTTCCAATAGTGTTGGAATCATAAACAGAATCACAATTTTCTGCATTATATAACATTGAAAAGTAATATATTTATTACATTGTTATTGAAATATTAAGTAATTATGTGTTACAATGGTTTAGTCACAAAATGATATATGAATGTTCTATAAATGATACTACAGATGGATGTAGAAGGATATAAGTTTAAACAGATACTGTTACAACATAATTTAAAATGATACAACATAATTTTAATCATCAAATTCTGGATCAACAAAATCTTGCCCTAACAACTAACCAGTGTATATACACATTCATACAAATGATACCCATGCAAACATCAAAGCAGCTTGATTCACAGATGTGTGAATATGCCTCATTTAATGATTTGAGGAAAGAAACGCTAGTAAACCAATACATCCAAGAAATCTAACCCTTACTGAAAATAGTTTTGTTTTAGATTGTTTGAGTAGTGTCTTACTGCTATGGATCGTGCGGCATACGTGATCTTCCAGAATCAACACATTTTGGATACTAATACCGAGGGTTCAACGCGACATTTGTGGAGAAAGTTGTTGCTGCTTTGAGAGTCAGCAACCATGCTCACACGCCTGTTCATGTGAATCAAGCTGCTTTAATGTTGCCACAATCGGAGGCACACTGTTTTTATGTTAAACAGAAGTGCTGGAGTCAGTGTTGATGGTGTATTGTCGCCTACTCTCTTCTTTTAATAAATGACTTCAAAGCGGAGTCAAAGCGGCCCTCTATAAAAACAACCTTGTGTTTTGATGTTCATGAGAGTATCCATCAACTGCTACTTTAAGGATGCAGCAAGTTGTAGAGTGATGTGCTTTCAACATGGACAGAAGACCGGTGCGTACAGGTAAAACTCCAGTACAACTATGCATACTGTCACTTAAGCATTAGTTGCATTCCTCTGACCGAAGTGGAAGAGGCTGCATGCTTACAGGTGTAAACGTCGACAAGCTTACATGAAAGCCCCATCTGGCAAAAACTGAAACTAGGGCCCGTCGAAAGCTAGCAATACTGTGTAAGCTAGCAAATGAGAGGAGTTTGAAAACTGTATACTTGGGTATTCTTGCTTGACCATCCCATGAACAAATAGAGCCATGGAGGTATGACATGTCAAACATCAGTATCTGCACTAAAGAACCTGGTTTCCAATCGAGTATGGAAGATGAAAATATCAAAAGTCCATGACACAAGCCATGATCTCAGAAGATTATCTATCAGAAACAGGGACCCATCTGCTACAGCTGCTATTCAAGATATCATACACACGGCTGGTGGGTCAGAGACAGTTGGCATACCAACAGGCAAGCAGTGTTCCAACTACAAAGCAGAGGTAGAAACAATCATACAGGCATCGAAAACTATGGAAGAGTAAAAAGAGGGCTGTCAACAGATAGTCAGTCTAACAGATGCTCTATCATCCTCGGAAATCTTGGCTAATTTGCCATCCCTTGCCGAATAATTTAACATGCTCAGCGAGAAGCGGGAAGTGTCCATTTAATAGATACCTACATACTGTGGTTTTCATGGTTATGAGATGGCAGACCAATTGACAAAACAAGGAGCTAGAGAGGACCAGCTACTCAACAGAGTCACTTATGGTGGATAAGCCTCTTACAAGAGCGAAGACAGACATTAAGGTAACTACCATCTATTAGACCGACGGAAACAAGGCATTCAATTCAGGTATCTAACAGGACACAACAGGCTCAATGCTCATAAAAGATATGTATGAAAAAATTAAGATGTCCACAATTTCAAATTGTTGAAGAAGTTCGACATATTTTATAAAAAGAAATAGATATTGTACAAAAGTAGAATGGCAACAAGTCTATGGTTCCAAAAGCACAAAAAACTAAAGCAATGTATATATCAGCATCAACTCGCATTTAAAACGAACTTAAAATGTCACAGACTACCCAGTTAGCCCAGACAATAGAATACATTTGTACACTCACGCAGAAAAATGTATTGCAATACAAGTTATTAGCAGTCTTAAGTAGACAATACAGGCTGAAAAAGTGCTCAAACAGTGTCATTATCTGCTATGTTCTCATACGGATTAATTCGTAAAAAAACAAGTATATTGCCAGACTGTACCACCCTGGAAAATGTGTTGTATGGCAGTAAGGAGCTCAAAATAACAGCATAGCTGTCACCAGACTGACAATGCAGACCGTTAACGTGGAGAGAGGAAGAGGATTTACACAAATTAAAATTTCTTTATCATTGTGGATACTGTTGCATTATGAGAAGTGGACGTTTATTCCATTTTAATATGGGGAACCAACCGAACTTTTACTTATTTTATAATAATAACAAAAGAATAATTGTTGTCTGAAGTAAATTTAACTGCGCAAGTAAGATTACACAAATTTTATGTCTTTTTCAAGTTTAATTATCTCCCTTTTCCATAGTTTAACTGATTTTTTCAGAGTAAATCGAATATTCAGAAAATCTTGAAAACATATTTCTCACAAACTGCTATTCAGTGAAAGATTTGATATGATGTAACATATAAACATGCATTTATACAATTTTTGACATTGTTGTGTCAATTTTAGTAACCATATAAACAATATTGCTGCATTTTGAAATGCATAGTGATTTAGTTCTAATGGGTATAAAACTCTTCTTTTCGTATTTACACAACTAAAAGATGATAGTGTCTATCATTAAAGAGGCATTCCCTGTATCTAGCAGGATATATTCTCGAAACAAAGATTATGTGTCCAATGTAAATAAAATGATAAAATAAATACAATTTCAAAGAAGAACCTATGGCGAAAAATGCCTCATTTAACCACAATAAATCAATATAGAGGCTTTCTGTAATAAATCGCATCCACCCATTAATTGTACAACAACAACTCTACATAGATTATTGAATGGTTTACGGTATTGCAGTACATTTTAAACCGCTGATTTTATCAAGAATGACTGGAAATGCATAGCTGAAACTTTAAGGTTAAGTTGTAATACTTCCAAAGATTCTATCATTTATGTTTTGGGGGTTATTTAGTCGACATCAGTTATAGGGTATGTCCCTTAAAATGGTCAAATAAACGAAGTATGTAAAATTTCATAAAATTCTGTATCTTTTAGTGTTGAATTATCTCCCTTTTTCTAGTTATAGAGAGGTTTTCACCTTTTTATTGAATAAGAGAATCTTATTTGATTAACTTACATAACATATATGTTGGAAATTGTTCTTCAGTGAAATATTTTCTGATGTTGCATTGATGCACTATGTATATTTTACAAATTCGTCAACAATTTTGTGACCATCATGGCAACAAGCTAGAATGTCTAATGATTTGCAGTACTGTTTAATATAATAGGGTTAATATTTATTTCGTTATGATGTGTACCTAACTATGAACAACTAATATGATATATTCTATCATTAAAATGGTAAAAGAAAAGAAGTATGTAAAATTACACCAAAGTATGTGTCTTTTGTGTTGAATTATCTCCCTTTTTCTAGTATAGCGGGCTTTTTTTGCCCTTAAACTGAATAGTTAGAGTATTATTTGCTTAAATTTACATTTTACGAACATACATATCATAAATTGCTTTTCTGTTCAAATTTTCTCCATGCTGAAATGATACGCCTTATATACACATAATTCTCAACAATTTGGCGGCCATCTTGGCGGCCATTTTGAATAGCAACAGTGTACCACAGATTTGGCAACTGCAACATCCGGTTTTGAAATATAGAGACTCTAACGAACATTTTGATATATAAAACCCTTTGTTTACAGACATAGACCGGTTCATGCCTTAAGGAGGCATAATATCCAGGTTAGTTTGCAGCACTATATGTTTTATATGCGGATGTTTGAAACTCGCAAAATGCTGTTTTCCAATCAAATGTAAGGAAAGTAAATGCAAACACATTAAGTGTGTTTTCATATGTTAACAAGGTCAACAGTCATGGTGTATGAGTGACCTAACCTGTTTCAAAAATGACAGGTGAGTCCTTTATAACAATGTTGCAATTTAAGTTTATTGTTTGTGTTTTAGGCTCTTTAATCCCAAATAAAAAATCATTGAGTGTGTTTGGTGCATTTGCCTAAGCATACAGTTAATTTTGCAATCTAGTGTTCTCCAGCAGCGAACCTATAGTGTCTAAAATGTATCCGATAATAACACAATCATCATAATTAATACAAGAAAGAGCAACTATAAAAGACGCAACAACTATGTAACTCATTATGATTTCTTGGCCTCATGGCACTTTGCCTTATGGTTACTAAAACCCTGACTGTATTGGTATGCTTTTCCGCCTGTGCATCGATGTTTTTTCACACCCGTATGAGTGGAGAGCTGACTTCAATCTAAACGCTTTAGAACAATCACTACATTTCCACTTCGGTTTGTCATGATGGACCTTATGCTGATTAAGTTCATCGTAGGTGGTAAATGTGTGTTGGCAATTTCACAGGTAACAACTTTGGACCATCGTGTACCGATGCCCTCAAATATAGTAAAAATTATTTTTCAGTGTAAAATCAATTATTTATAGAATCAACTAACAACAGATCCAGCATAGTATACACATTGTTGAATTCTGGTTTTCAACCGCTGGTATACGCAATCAATGAATTCTAAAATGAACAATCCATATTTAATATTGTTCTTTTCACAATGTGCCGCCATAAGACCTCAATTTTCTTATTCGCAGATATATCTCTAATGCATGAGTATTAAAACTTTCATGGCATGTCACAAGTGCACCAACACAAACTAATTATTTCACATTGTTAAATTAGAATATATGAATCATATGATATTAAATTGTTTTAAAAATAAACATCTTACATTTAACAAATTTTCAGTTCTTTACAAAAGTAGGTATCGATCATGAAAATACTCTAACTCGTACCTGCCAATCTGCAAAAAACACGTGACAAACAGGCAACAGCAGGAACAAAATCGTGCATTATATATGCTTGTAGCACTGAAATACCCAAATTAAATGTTTGTTTAGACAATGTACATAAAAGTATTATCTGTACAGAGTTTCAGTCCTAAACCAAGAAAACTTCGGAAAAACAATGTGTTTTTAAGTAATTTTTGGCCTGGGGACTGAAAGTCCCCTAGGCCTAAGTTAGCATACCACATTTCAAACACTGCTGACAATTTAACTGTGTTATGTGCGAATAACAACTGTAAACATGCGCTTTGGGAAAGTAGTGCAAGACAGACCAGATCAATAAAGTTCATAAAGTCATTTATGCAGGATATGAATTACTACCAATATAAACGACTTACGTTTCTGTGGCAATTTATTGTTTGTTTTCACTAATATAAGTGGCAGTAATAAGCCAATAATTCCACAATTTTGAATAGGCACTATTCATTTAATGTCTCTCATGAATATAAGTATCCATACACTCATAATATACAATAACTTGTGTAAATAAGACCTTGACCTTTGACCTACTGACCCCAAAGTCGAACTTGACCTGTATTTCATGATGTTACAGCTGTGTACCGAAAATTATTTAAATCGGTCAAGCCTTTCATGAGTTATCATCCGGAAACTGTTTTACATTACAGTTCAGAGTCACTGTGTCCTTAACCTTTAACCTACTGACCCCAAAGTCGAACTTGACCTGTATTTGATGATGTTACAGCTGTGTACCGAAAAATATTTAAATCGGTCAAGCCTTTCATGAGTTATCATCCGGAAACTGTTTTACTGTTCAGAGTCACTGTGACCTTGACCTTTGACCTACTGACCCCAAAGTTAAACTTGACCTGTATTTCATAAAGTCGCACGTGTGTACCAAAACATTTAAATCGGTCAAGCCTTTCATGAGTTATCATCCGGAAACTGTTTTGCAGTTCAAAGTCACTGTGACCTTGACCTTTGACCTACTGACCCCAAAGTTGAACTTGACTGTATTTCATAAAGTTGCAGGTGTGTACCAAAAAATATTTAAATCGGTCAAGCCTTTCATGAGTTATCATCCGGAAACTGTTTTACAGTTCAGAGTCACTGTGACCTTGCTTGTTGACCTACTGACCCCAAAGTCGAAGGTGACCTGTATTTTATGAAGTTGCATGTGTGTATCAAAATTATTTAAATCGGTCAAGCCTTTCATGAGTTATCATCCGGAAACTGTTTTACTGTTCACAGTCACTATGACCTTGACCTTTGACCTACTGACCCCAAAGTTGAACTTGACCTGTATTTCATAAAGTCGCACGTGTGTACCAGAAAATATTTAAATCGGTCAAGCCTTTCATGAGTAATCATCCGGAAACTGTTTTACAGTTCAGAGTCACTGTGACCTTGACCTTTGACCTACTGACCCCAAAGTCGAACTTGACCTGTATTTCATGAAGTTGCACGTGTGTATCAAAATTTATTCAAAAGGGTTAAGTCGTTCATGAGTTATCATCAGGAAACCATGAAAACCAACGGACCGACCGACTGACCGACAAACAAACCGACAAGCTCACTCCTATATTCCCCCACCTCCCACAACTTCGTTTTGTGGGGGTATAACAATTATGGGGAACTTTTTATAGATTTTTTAGTAAATTCTAACATGTGTATGTTAAATTGCAGGAAATGTACTAAAATTGACTTTACCCCTGTATCGGTTAAAGGTTTAGCTGTGGTAGATTTTTGTGTTGTTAGTCATAAAGATCTTAAGCTATTTAGTAATTTTTCTGTTACAAGACCCTCAGAACTTATTACCATGAGTGTTGACACACATATACTGGCTACATGTATACCAGACCATTCCCTACTTATTAGGAATGTTGATATTCCTTTTTTGCCATCCTCTGTTGTTGATTTGAGTCAGAAAAGCTATGATAAATTTGATTTATCTAATGTTTCTAGTATTTTTTCATCGAGTCCAGATATTTTGTCAGAAGTAAATGCTATAATTGATAAGATAGAACAAGGGTTTCAGCAACAGCAAGATTTAGATAAGATATATGAAGATTGGTGCAATATTGTTAAGTAAAACATGTATAAGTCTGCTCCTTATCAAAACATAAAGCCTGGTAGCAGTAAGAAATATAGACTGGGTAAGCCATGATGGCATGGAAAGCTCACCGAACCTTGGTCTGAGGTTTGCTTAGCCGAAAAGCGGTACGTAAAATGTACAAGTAATAGTGAGAAAAAGAGGTTACGGTCATTATATGTATGTGCACGAAAGCAGTTTGATCGTGAAGTACAAAGAGCCAAGCGTTTTTATTGGTACTCATTACAGAATGATCTGTTAAATGAATGTAATGTTGATCAGACTAAATTCTGGAAAACGATTGGCAAAGTTGGTGTTGGTCATAGCAAGAAAACACAAATCCCCTTAGAAGTAGTTTTTGAAGATTGCTCTGTATCTACTGACCTAGAAGTTGTGCTTGATAAGTGGAAGTCGGATTTTTGTTCTATTTTTAATACATGTAGTGTTAAGCACACCAATACTGCTTCTTTTACTGGAAATATTGATCAGTCTGATCATTTGGTATTTAATGATAATATCAGTATTTTTGAAGTCAAGAAAACTATTGATGATGCTAAGAATGGCAAAGCATCAGGAGTTGATAATTTACCAAGTGAAATGTTAAACAAGTGACAGGAAATTGTCACAAAACCAGGTTTTCATTTTCCCAGTCTGCTGGCCGAGCGCAAATGTGTTTTTAAAGTCAGTAGATATACATAATGCGAAAAAGAAACAAAGGTCTTCACAAACCCAGACAATATGCACGAGGGCACTTGATGACAACAGTTGTGTGAGAGTTTGGTTTAAATATCTTGAGAAATGTAGGAGGAAGTGGGCACGTGACAGTATTCTTCTATATATAACATATGTGGAAAAAAGCAAAGGGTCATAATTCAGGCAAAAATTATTTAAAAAAAAAGAAAGAAAAGAAAAACTTGCTCTGTGTGGGGTTTGAACCGCTGGTCTCATGAGAAATTTTGTCATCTTACTGTAACAGAATACTCCAAAGTATACAGGACTGGTAATCTATTCTAAAAATAGACAGTAATAACAGAGTATTCTCCCTTTTATAATAACAGAGTATTCTCCCTTTTATATATACTTAAATAAGGAGACAAAAAATTGCTAACGGACGGACGGACAGACGACCAGGGGCAGAACATTATATATAAAAATTCTTTAGTTCACAATGATAGTTCTGTTTAAGTTTGGTTGAAATCCCCTGAGAAATGTAGGAGTTGCACACAGAAGAGTATTTCTCTATATATATTACATTATGTGGAAAAAAACAAAGGCCCATAATTCTGTCAAAAATGATCAAATCACAAAACCCCGACAATATGCGCCAGGGCACTTCGTAACAATAATTCTGTGAAAGTTTGGTTGAAATCCCTTGAGAAGTGTAGAAGGAGTTGCGCACAGAAGAATTACATATGTGAAAAAAACAAAGGGCCATAATTCTGTCAAAAATGACCAAATCACAAAACCCCGACAATATGCGCCAGGGCACTTCATGACAATACTTCTGTGAAAGTTTGGTTAAAATCCGTTGAGAAATGTAGGAGGAGTTGCGCACAGAAGAAATTGTTTACGCCCGCCCGCCGACATACCTCAATCTAATAACCAGGAATTTTGCTTCGGAAAACCTGGTTAAAAATGATACTGCTGTTTTATTTTTGCATACACTTTTTAATGTTTGCTTTAGTAATGGTATTGTTCCCACACTTTGGGGAAAGTCTATTATTAACCCCATCCCTAAGTCTTCTACATTGGATACTAGAGACCCTCTTTCATATAGAGGCATTTCCTTGGCTTTTTCAATGTATAAGTTATATTGTATTATCATAAACAGATGTTTAAGTGATTGGTGTGAAATTAACAAATGAAATATCAGACGAACAAAACACTTTTAGAAAAAAAACGGAGTACGAATGACCATTTGTCATCTTTAACTAGTATCATTGAAACTAGAAAAAAAACTTAAAAAGTCTACTTATTTTGCTTTTATAAATTCTTATGTAACTAAATGGTTTGATGTAAAATGTGGATTAAGACAGGGTTGTATTCTATCTCCTCTGCTATATCAATGATTTAGCAGTACATTATATGTATATTTTAAATCATTAGATATTGGAATACAAGTCAATGGTGAAAATATATGTATTTTGATGTATGCTGATGACATTGTCTTGTTAGCTGAAAACCAGCATGACCTTCAACTTTTACTGAATGCCTTACATGAATGGTGCAATATGAATGATATGTGTATTAATAGTACCAAGAGCAATATTATATATTTTAGACCTGTGTCTACTCCTAGAACTGAACACAGATTTACATGTGGGGACAGTTCATTGCAAGAGCTTAGTAAATATACATACCTGGGCTTAGTTTTACAAGAACAATTAGATATGAATATAACAGCTAAGGCAGTTGCTCAGAGTGCCAGCCGTGCATTCGGTCTCCTCATTGCTTAATTTAAATCTATATGCGGTGTCCCATATGATGTTTTTACAAAACTTTATGACTCTGTTGTTTGGCCAGTTGTTGCCTATGGTGCTTCAGTCTGGGGAGATAAATCTTTCTCCTGTATAAATACTGTTCACAATAGAGCCATGAGATATTTCTTAGGTGTTGGTAGATATACACCAAATGCAGCAGTTGTTGGTAAAATGGCTGAGCAACCCCCTATAGTGCGCCAGTGGAAATGCATTTCAGTTTCATGGGCTCGCATTGCCAATATGCCTGAATCTAGACTTAATAATCGTGTTGTACTCTGGGCCTCCGGGTTAGCTAGCACAACATGTAAAAGTTTTCTGCATTCAATCTTGATCATTTTTATGCCCCCCAATGGCGGCATATTAAAATCGCACCGTCCGTCTGTCCGTCCGTCCGTCTGTCTGTCCGTCTGTGCATCCCCACTTACAAATTCGTGTCCGGACCGTAACTCTGTCATGCATTGAAGGATTTTAAAATAACTTGGCACACATGTCTAGCACATCAAGACGACGTCTCGCGTGCAAGACCCACATCCCTACCTCAATGGTCAAGGTCACACTTGGAGTATAAAGGTTATGGAATCCTCTATATATGCACACATTCGTGTCCGGACTGTAACTTTGTCATGCATTGAAGGATGGATTTTAAAATAACGTGGCACAAATGTCTAGCACATTAAGACGACGTGTCGCGTACAAGACCCACGTCCCTAGCTCAAAGGTCAAGGTCATACTTAGAGTTTGAAGGTAATGGATTCCTCTATATATGCATATATGCACACATTCGTGTCCAGACTATAACTTTGTCATGCATTGAAGGATTTAAAAATAACTTGGCACAAATGTCTAGCACATTAAGACGACGTGTTGTGTGCAAGACCCACGTCCCTAGCTCAAAGGTCAAGGTCATACTTAGAGTTTGAAGGTAATGGATTCCTCTATATATGCATATATACACACATTCGTATCCGGACTGTAACTTTGTCATGCATTGAAGGATTTTAAAATAACTTGGCACAAATGTCTAGCACATCAAGACGACGTGTCGCGTGCAAGACCCTTGTCCCTAGCTCAAAGGTCAAGGTTACACTTAGAGTTTGAAGTAATGGATTCCTCTATATATGCATATATGCACGCATTCGTGTCCAGACTGTAACTTTGTCATGCATTGAAGGATTTAAAAATAATTTGGCACAAATGTCTAGCACATCAAGACGACGTGTCGCGTGCAAGACCAACATCTCTACCACAAAGGTCAAGGTCACACTTACAGTTTATAGGTAATGGAATCCTGTATATATGCATACATTTGTGTCCGGACTATAACTTTATCATGCTTTGAAGGATTTTAAAACAACTTTGCACAAATGTCTACCACATCAAACGGATGTGTTGCGTGCAAGACCCAAGTCCCTACCTCAAAGGTCAAGGTCACACTTAGTGTTTAAAGTAATGGAATACTGTATGCATGGTTACTCTGTCATGCATGGAAGGATTTTAAAATGACATAGCACATTTATTGAGTACATGGAGAGGACACAGACTGAGGCACCTCTTTCGGGGGCATTCGTCACTTGTGAGGGACAGCTCTTGTTGTTCAATTAATATTCCAGTTCATAAAAATAATTTGGTCAATAGCGTAGTACAGAAGACTATGGATTGTTTTGAAATTGATTGTTCAATTAACAGTATTACTGGTACTTCAGGCACTGGTCGAAATAAATTTAGAACTTACAGATTATTTAAACAGGAATTTTGTGTTGAAAATTACTGTAAGACAATTATGTCAGCAAAACATAGATCAGATCTTAGTAAATTTAGATGTGGAGTTGCTCCACTGAGGACTGAGACAGGGTAGATATGAAAAGTTGAGGGTAGAGGATAGAAAGTGTTGTTTTTGTAATGTTTTAGAAGATGAAATGCATGTTTTAATGGACTGTCGCAAATATGAAGATATTCGTAGCAACTTGCTCAGCAAAGCTGAAAATGTCTGCATTGGTTTTCAAGATTTGCCTATCATTGATCAATTTGTCACTTTGTTTACACATCCTATGCTTTTTCGGCTATGTGCCCCAAACGTCCCATATTTTATTTTTATCGGCGTAGATTGCGCCCTCTATGTAACAAACGACAACTCTTGCTTTTCCAAAAACATTGACTGTGTCCACAGTTTTCATCTCAGAATTACCTCAATTGTTCAACGAAGAGAGACGCATATATTCGATCTACATGCATCTTTTACTCACCACGTATTAAATATAGCGGGCCGCAGCAATAAAAATCTCTTAATTTCTAGACATGAAATGTTATACTGTTCCAAACACTGTTTAGTACAAAATGTATATCGTGATATGAAATATTTACTGTCTATGAAAAAAGTTTTATCAAAATTTCTATGGAAAAACAAGATCTTAATTATATATAACTTCAATGCAAGTTTGGTCAAAATCATGTTCACAAAGCTAAATCAGCAAATGTTGTCATTTCAATTGCCATAACTCCAGGATATATGACTTCTATACAAGTTTGTTCAAAATGTAATATTCTAACACTATTGGAAATTTCTCCTATATACACAAAAAAAGATTTGAGCGTGATAAAACTATTAAGTATGTCACGCTAGACGTCCGAACTGTTTTTGACTGCTGAAATTTCCTCCCGTGTATTTTTCACACAATATCTACAAGTGCGCTAATACGCTTTGATTGGTATTGTTGTGAATGAATTCACGTGATGTTAAACAAATCGTAGTAAAATTTTCTACACTTCCGGTATTGCCAGCAATATCAGAAACGAATAGCGTTTTATATGAGGAGTAAAAACGAACAGCCAAACGTTCACGAAATGCAACGAATGCACGGAAAACTACAAGTTTCAAGACAGCGACTTCATGAAAGCGCAGCAAATAGTATTACCCCTATCGAACATGTTTTTGTTTAGACTATCGTGTTAGAATGGAAATAGATTTAATTGTTGAGTGTCGCGTAGATGCTTCGGCCTTCGTGATTAGATTACTAGGCATTTACACTCCCCAAAGTGATATACTAACCGGTATATCACTCAAAAGTGAAATGACTGTTCTAAGAGGAAGTGAGAGCCTGTATAATTTTGATAAAAAACAAAAAGTAAATGTAGTCTCCATTGTGTTGACAAGGAAAAATCAGCACTTTTTTTGCCAGTTCAGGGGCCATAACTCCAAGTCAAATGGTGCAATACGGTTGTTTTTGAAGGGAGCCGAGATCTTATAGATATATAAGTTGTGTGCAATTTTAGTCAAATAAACAAAAAATGTGGTCTCTTTCGCGTTCACAAGGCTAAAATTAGTAATTATTGCCATCTCAGGGGCCACAGTTCCAAGACGAATAAGGTGATATGGCTGGTTTTCGAAAGGATTATTCAAGATATGGTTGGGATGAGAAGTTGTCGGGGTGGTGTACGAGATGGTGGGGATGTGAAGATGGTGGGATGATGTAAGAGTTGTTGGATAAGTGGAGTTGGTGAGGTTGTGTAAGAGATGGTGGGGATGAGAAGTTGGTGGGGTTTTGTACGAGATGGTAGGGATGTGAAGATGGTGTGATTGTGTGCGAGATGGTGGGGATATGAATGTGGTGGGGTGGTGTAAGACATGTTGGGGAAGTAAAGATTTAAGAGATGGTTGGGATGTAAATGTGGTGGGATTTTGTAAGAGATGGTTGGAATAGCAAGGTGGTAAGGTGGTGTAAGGGATGGTTTAAATAGCAAGGTTGTGGAGTGGTGTAAAAAAATGGTTGGAAAAGCAAGGAAGTGGGGTGGTGTAAGAGATGGTCGGAGTAGCAAGGTTGTGGGGTCGTGTAAGGGATGGTTGGAATAGCAAGGTGGTGATGTGGTTTAAGAGATGGTGGGAATAGCAAGGTGGTGAGGAAGTGTAAGAGATTGTTGGAATAGCAAGGTGGTGGGGTGGTGTAAGAGATGGTTGTAATAGCAAGGCGGTAGGGTGGTGTAAGGGATGGTTGAAATAGCTAGGTGGTGGGATAGTGTAAGAGATCGTTGGAATAGCAAGGTCGGATTGTGTAAGGGATGGTTGGAATAGCAAGGTGTTGGGGTAATGTAAAAAATGGTTGGAATAGCAAGCTGATGGGGTGGTGTAAGAGATGACAGGAAAAGCAAGGTGGTAGGGTGGTGTAAGAGATGGTGTGAATAGCTAGGTAGTGGAAAGAGGTGAGAAATGGATGGAATAGCAAGGCGGTAGAATAGTGTAAAGGATGTTTGGAATAGCAAGGCGGTGGAGTGGTGCAAAAAAATGGTTGGAATAGCAAGGCGGTGGGGTGGTGTAACAGATGGTTGGAATAGCAAGTTGGTGGGGTGATGTAAGAGATAGTTTGAATAACAAGGTGAAGGGATGTTGTAAAAGATGGCTGAAATAGCAAGGTGGTGGGTTGGTGTAAGTGATGGTTGGAATAGCAAGGTGGTGGGGTGATGAAAGGGATTGTTGGAATATCAAGGTGGAAGGGTGCTGTAAAGGGTGGTTGGAATAGCAAGTTGGTTCGTTGGTGTAAGAGATTGTTTGTATAGCAAGGTGTTGGGGTGGTGTTAGGGATGGTTGGAATAGCAAGGTGGTTGGGTGGTGTAAAGGTTGGTTGAAATAGCAAGGTGGAGGATTGGTGTGAGATATGGTCGGAATAGGAAGGCGGTTGGGTGCTGTGAAGGATGGTTGCAATAGCAAGGTGTTGGGTGCTGTTAAGGATGGTTTGAATAGCAAGGTGGTGAGGTGGTGTAAGAGATGGCTGAAATAGCAAGGTGGTGGGGGAATGGTGTAAGAGATGGTTGGAAAGGCAAGGTGGTAGGGTGGTGTAAGGGGTGGTTGGAATAGCAAGTCGGTGGGGTGGTGTAAGAGATAGTTGGAAAAGCAAGGTGGTGTGGTGTTGTAAGAGATGGTTGGAATAGATAGGCGGTGGGTTGGTGTAAAGGATGGTTGGAATAACGAGTTGATGGGGTGTTGTAAGAGATGGTTGGAATAGCAAGTCGGTGGGGTGGTGTAAAGGATAGTTGGAAAAGCAAGGCAGTGGGGTGGTGTAAGGGATGGTGGGAATAGCAAAGTGGCTGGGCGATGTAAGGGATGGTTGGAACAGCAAGGTGATGGGATGATGAAAGAGATGGTTGGAATAGCAAGGCGGTGGAGTGGTGTGAGAGATTGTCGGAAGAGCAAGGCGGTGGGATGCTGTAAAGGAGGGTTGGAATAGCAAATTGATGAGTTGGAATAGCAAGATGGTGTGGTGGTGAAAGGGATGGTTGGAATAACATGGTTGTAGGGTTGTGTAAGGGATGGTTCGAATAGCAAGGCGGTGGGATGGTGTAAGAGTTCGTTAGATAGCAAGGAGGTGGGGTGGTGTAAGGGATGGTTTGAATAGCAAGGTGGTTGGGTGGTGTTAGAGAAGGTTGGAATAGCAAGTTGTAGGGGTGGTGTAAGAGATGGTAGAAATGGCAAGGTGTTTTGGTGGTGCGAGAGATAGTTTGAATAACAATGTGTTGGGGTGGTGTTAGAGATGGTTGGAATAGCAAGATAATGGGGTGGTGTTAGAGATGGCTGGAAAGGCAAGGTGGTAGGCCGGTGTAAGGGGTGGTTGGAATAGCAAGTCGGTGAGGTGGTGTAAGAGATCGCTGTAAAGGAGGGTAGGAATGGCAAGTTGATGAGTTGGTGTAAGGGATGGTTGGAATAGCATTGCTTTGGGGTAGTGTAAGGGATGGTTCGAATAGCAAGGCGGTGGGGTGGTGTAAGAGATCGTTAGATAGCAAGGTGGTGGGGTGCTGTTAAGGATAGTACGAATAGCAAGGAGGTGGGGTGGTGTAAGGGATGGTTTGAATAGCAAGGTGGTGGGGAGGTGTTAGAGATGGTTGAAATAGCAAGTTGATGGGGTGGTGTAAGAGATTGTTGGAATATCAAGGTGATGGGGTGGTGTAAGGGATGGTTGGAATGGCAAGGTGGTGGGGTTGTGTAAAGGATGGTGGGAATAGCAAGGCGGTTGGTAGATGTTAAGGATGGTTTGAATAGCAAGGTGGTGGGGAGGTGTTAGAGATGGTTGAAATAGCAAGTTGATGGGGTGGTGTAAGAGATTGTTGGAATAGCAAGGTGATGGGGTGGTGTAAGGGATGGTTGGAATGGCAAGGTGGTGGGGCGATGTAAGGGATGGTTGTAATAGCAAGGTTGTGGCATGGTGTAAGAGATGGTTGGAATAGCAAGGCGGTAGGGTACTGTAAAGGATCGTTGAAATAGCAAGGTGGTGAGGTGGTGTAAGAGATCGTTGGGATAGCAAGGTGGTTGGGTGGTGTAAGAGATGGTTGGAATAGCAAGGTGATGGGATCGTGTAAAACATGCCTAGAATAGCAAGTAGGTGGAGTGGTGTAAAAGATGGTTGGAATAGCAAGGTGATGGTGGGGTAAGGGGTGGTTAGATAGCAAGGCAATGGGATGGGCTAAGGGATGGTGGGAATAGCAAGGTGGTGGGTTGATGTAAGGGATTGTTGGAATAGCAAGGTGTTGGGTTGATGTAAGAGATTGTTGAAATAGCAAGGTTGTGGGGTGGTGTAAGAGATTATTTAATAGCAAAGTGGTTGGGTGGTGTAAGAGATTGTTTGAATAGCAAGGTGGTTGGTTGGTGTAAAGGATGGTTGGAATAGCAAGTTTGTTGGGTGGTGTGAGAGATTGTTTGAATAGCAAGATGGTGAGGTTGCTTAAAGGATGGTTGGAATAGCAAGGTGGTAGGTTGGTGAAAGGGATGTTTGGAATAGCAAGATGGTGGAATTGTGTGAGAGATTGCTGGAATAGCAAAGCGGTGGTATTGTGTAAAGGATGGTTCGAATAGCAAGGCGGTGGGGTGTTGTGAATGATGGTTGGAATAGCAAGGTTGTTGGGTGGTGTGAGAGATGGTTGGAAAAGCAAGGTGGTTGGATAGTGTGAGAGATGGTTCGAAGAGCAAGACGTTAGGATGGTGTAAAGGATGGTTGAAATAGCAAGGTGGTAGGGTCGTTCAAGGGATGGTTGGAATAGCAAGGTGGAATGTGTGAGATATCGTTGGAATAGCAAGGTGGTTGAGTGGTGTAAAGGATGAATGGAATAGCAAGGCGTTTAGGTGCTGTTAAGGATGGTTGCAATAGCAAGGTGCTGGGGTGGTGTTACAGATTATTGGAATAGCAAGGTGATGAGGTGGTGGAAGAGATGGTTGGAATAGCAAGGCGGTGGGATGCTGTAAAGGATGGTTGAAATAGCAAGGTGGTAGGGTGGTGTAAGAGATGGTTGGAATGGCAAGTTAGTGGGTGATGTAAGAGATGGTTGAAATAGCAAGGTGGTGTAGTTGTGTAAGGGATGGTTGGAAAAGCAAGGTGGTGGGTAGGTGTAAAGGATGGTTGGAATTTCAAAGTGGTGAGGGTGATGTAAGGGATGGTTGGAATAGTAAGGTGATGGGGAGGTGTAAGAGATAATTGGAATAGCAAGGCGGTGGGGTGCTGTAAAAGGATGGTTGGATTTTCAAGGTGGTGAGGAAGTGTGAGAGATCGTTGGAATAGCAAGGTGGTTGGATGGTGCGAGAGATGGTTGGAATAGCAAAATGTTGTGGTGGTGTAAAGGATGGTTGAAATAGCAAGGTGGTAGGGTGGTGAAAGGGATGGTTGGAATAGCAAGGTGGTGGAATGGTGTGAGATATCGTTGGAATAGCAAGGTGGTTGAGTGATGTAAAGGATGATTGGAATAGCAAGGCGTTTGGGTGCTGTTAAGGATGGTTGCAATAGCAATGTGGTTGAGTGGTGTAACAGATTATAGGAATAGCAAGGTGGTGAGGTGTTGTAAGAGCTGGTTGTAATAGCAAGGTGATCGGGTGGTGTAAGAGATGGCTGGAATAGCAAGGTGTTGGGTGGTGTAAGTGGTGATTGGAATAGCAAGGTGGTGGGGTGGTGTTAGGGATGGTTGGAATAGCAAGGTAGTTTGGATGGTGTGAGATGGTTTGAATAGCAAGTTAGTTAGGTGGTGTGAGAGAGGGTTAGAATAGCAAGATTTTGGTGTGGTGTAAAGGATGGTTGAAAAGCAAGGTGGTGGGATGGTGTAACCGATTATTGGAACAGCAAGGTGGTGAGGTGGTTTAAGAGATGGTTGTGATAGCAAGGTAATGGGGTGGTGTAAGAGATAGCTTGAATAGCAAGGTGGTGGGTGGTGTAAGGAATGGTTGGAATAGCAAGGTGGTAGGGTGGTGAAAGGGATGGTTGGAATAGCAAGGTGGTGAAATGGTGTGAGATATCGTTGGAATAGCAAGGTGGTTGAGTGGTGTAACACATTATTGGAATAGCAAGGTGGTGAGGTGTTGTAAGAGCTGGTTGTAATAGCAAGGTGATTGGGTGGTGTAAGAGATGGCTGGAATAGCAAGGTGTTGGTAGGTGTAAGTGGTGATTGAAATAGCAAGGTGGCTGGGTGGTGTTAGGGATGGTTGGAATAGCAAGGTGGTTTGGATGGTGTGAGAGATGGTTGGAATAGCAAGTTAGTTGGGTGGTGTGAGAGACGGTTGGAATAGCAAGTGTTTGGGGTGGTGTAAAGGATGGTTGAAAGGAAGGTGGTGGGATTGTGTAACAGATTATTGAAATAGCAAGGTGGTGAGGTGGTGTAAGAGTTGGTTGAAATAGCAAGGTGGTGTGGTGGTTTAAGTGATGGCTGCAATAGCAAGGTGGTGGATGGTGTAAGGGATGGTTGGAATAGCAAGGTGTCGGTCGGTGTCAGAGATGGTTGGAATAGCAACGCGTTGGGATGGTGTAAGAGATGGCTGGAATAGCAAGGCGGTGGGATGCTGTAAAGGATGGTTGGAATAGCAAGGTGGTATGATGGTGTTAGAGATGGTTGGAATTGCAAGTTAGTGGGATGGTGTGAGAGATGGTTGAAATAGCAAGGTGGTGTGATGGTGTAAGAGATGGTTGGAAAAGCAAGGTGGTAGGGTGATGTAAAGGATGGTTGGAATTTCAAAGCGGTGGGGTGATGTAAGGGATGGTTGGGATAGTAAGGAGGTGGGGTGGTATAAGAGATGGTTGGAATAGCAAGGCGCCGGGAGGCTGTAAAGAATGATTGGAATTTCAGGGTGGTAGGGTGGTGTGAGAGATAGTTGGAATAGCAAGGTGGTTGGGTGGTGGGAGAGATGGATGGAATAGCAAGATGTTGTGTTGGTGTAAAGGATGGTTGAAAAGCAAGGTGGTAGGGTGGTGAAAGGGATGGTTGGAATAGCAAGATGGTGGAATGGTGTGAGATATCGTTGCAATAGCAAGGTGGTGGAGTGGTGTAAAAGATAGTTTGAATAGCAAGGCGTTTTGGTTGTGTTAAGGATGGTTTAAATAGCAAGGTGGTGGGATCTGTTCTGTATGTTATGTTGTTGTTTTACAATCATAGAACGACAGTTACGACGAGAAAATCTTTTTAAGACATATACTACAGTTTAATCAAAATTCATTCAATACGAATGAGGTTTGTTAGACAAACCTGGTTGTCTGATTTTTCAGTTTAGGGGATTTTATTTGTTTGTGTTCTTTTATCAATAAACGTCTATTTTATGCGAGTTTACTTTTAAAATTAAAGTTATATAATTTCAAGCAGCGGTCGTAGCGAATCGTAATCAAAAGCTTAGTAAAACTGTCAAAGTATTGGGTACCTCCTCCAGCAGCGACGTTGTATGTGTTTTTCTATGGCAAGCGAAATGCACATTAATTCTTTAAACTATAGGTTTAACTGTTAAACCCATAGTTTAACACCTCTTAAACCCCTAGTTTCAGGTGCCGTTTGCACATTAATTCTTAAACCGTGGTTTAAAGTCTTAAACCGTAGTTTAAAGTCTGTTAAACCCATAGTTTAAGAGACGACCAATCAAATGAGCTGAAACCCCGGTTTAAAGTGTCACGTGACTCGTTAAAACGATGTTTTACATATAATACTTTAAACTGTGGTTTAAGACATTAATCTAGGGTTTTACGCGCCAAATGCACATTAATTCAATTAACTTTTAAACCTATAGTTTAACAACTCTTAAACCCATAGTTTCAGGTGCCGTTTGCACATTAATTTCTTAAACCGTGGTTTAAAGTCTTAAACCGTAGTTTAAAGTCTGTTAAACCCATAGTTTAAGAGACAACCAATGAAATTAGCTAAAACTCCGGTTTAAAGTGTCACGTGACATACTACTTGACGCACTAATATAATAACGAATGA
>JAFMSR010000005.1:37195506-37214146 GCA_022818135.1 Saxidomus purpurata | reverse complement strand
TCTCGCCATATTAATCAAGCTTTCTTCACTTCCTTTGCTTTACATTTCTTTAAAGAACAATTTCCAAACTCTAAAGCTTTAATGCACAATATTGTCAAACATTTGATCATTTCTGAATTTTTCCAAAACAAATCCTGAAATAATAGCACATTACATCTTAATACAGACGGTTTGTTGTCTACGTTTCAAAAAAGATACATGGATTCGCCATTATAACTAATGACTTGTTCTTCTGTATTCAAACGTTTCTTACTCTCCTGATATATTTGAAAAAAGGGTGTAAAAAGAAAGTAGATTATTATCCATTAATGACGGCGCCATAAATGACAGTTTTGACAGCTCTGTCACAAAGTTCAGGTTTAGAGAAGATCACCCTAAGTATTAAATTGCAGAACTTTATTTTTGGTGCTAATGTTTAAGTCTGATTCTAGTAAATTTTACTTTCCAGGATAGATGATTGTTCGTCTTCCGTCCGTCCATCCGTTCGTCGTCTGTCAACATTTTGATTCAAACGACATCTTTTCTGAAACCACTGGGCCAATGTAATGTTGATTACACTTGGCAGGGATGTTCCTTGCATGAAGTTCTACCAAAAGTGTTCAAAGAATTCCATTTCATGCAGAACTCTAATTACTATGGCAAAAAATAGGAAATCCTTTTAAAATTTTCTTCTCTGAAACCACAAGGCCTAGAGCTTAGATTGGACCTTTAACAATATTGTTCAAATATCCACCCAGGGGGTCACTTGTTTTACAAAGACATACATAAGAAAACCTTTAAAAACCTTCTCCTCTAAAACCACAAGGTTTAGAGCCTAGATATTTAGTGTGCAACGGGTTCTAGCGAAGTTCAGATCATGCCCCAAGGGTCAAAATTTACCCTGCTCAGGGGGGTCGTTACTCATGGCTCAGGGGTCAAAATTGACCACACCCGCCAGACAAGTGCACTTGTACTTATGTGAGCGATATAGGGCCATAATGGTCCCATTGTTTCATGTCATTCCACATTTAATTTATTGTAAACAATGATAAAATCAAGACAACAGTGGACTATTATATAATTCTTATTTCTTTACACTGTCACACGATATCAGTTTAAGACTTTTCCGGGCAAACAGCGTTTTAATATATGCGCAACGAGTTGCCCTTTTGACTGAGATACTGGTCTAGGTAAATTTCCATGTTAAACGATCTAAATAATTGTATGTTTTATATACGTGCAATATTGTATTTCCGGTGTTAATGTTGTCACATATTACCTTTCTATTTCTGATGTGGGGATACATCGTTTTAATTGACATGTAGATATGTTTGCACTATGTATCGTTGAGTTTAATCAGTTCAGTTTTGCTAGTGGTCGTCTTTATTTTGTCTTTATCTGGTTTCCTGTTTGGTGGTATATGTACATTTAGTGAAGCTAAATCACCTTAATTTTACAAGAAACTATACAGATGCTTTAGTGGAATATATTAACACCGATTGAAGGATAGTGACCGTAGTTTGTACCGATACAGTATGCAATGTATAGACATTACCAACGTAACTAAAGACATTTCGAGAAATGTCTACCAATATGTTCTAGAGAAGAACTCGTGTAAGTTCTTGTTTGAGGGGACTAACCTTGATAAACACTTCACCTGGTTAATTTCTAAAATTGGCTTATCCATCTTGCAACTTTGACAGTATCATTAATTGCTCAAAGCGTTGTCCGCTGAAAACTTACTGACAAATGTTTATGTTGACCATAATTTGCACTTGACGTGAAGGCAGAATCATTTGCTGTTAGTAAGACAAGATATTTAATTCAATTTTCAGTGTTTCGTTGAATGAATTTCAGTTAATTTTGACGTGACAGTTTACACATGTTTAATAAATAAGAAACTATGAGCGAAGAATGCAAGACGATGGACGAAGGATGACAGACAAAGGACATCCACTAAGCGGAGTATTTTGTGCGAATATACTTAAAACTACATAAGAACACTTATCATATATGTGTCTTTCATGAGCACGAGATTCAGATCGAAATATCCGTCACTAAGGGTAACTGTTTTGGAGGTAACGAGGCTCTGCCGAGTTCCCGCGAAACAGTTACCCGAAGTGATGGATATTTCCATCTGAACCAAGTATCGCGTGGCAGAAACTTTTTCTTGCATACCTTCTTGAACTTTGAAATAGATATTTAGATACAAACTTATCGAAATGATGCATTTTAATATTAAAACAAACGTTATTCAGATGCTGTGTTTGTGAAAGTGACGTCACATTGTTTATAACGTTACGTCACAAGTAATTCACGTACGTCGTCTTACACGGGGGAGGGGGGATGTAAGATGAGATTTTCCAGCACTGGTAAAAACTGCAGATATCCCCATCTGGTATGCAAGAAATCCCTATCTGGTATGCACGAACATATTTTATCCACCCACATACTGTTTTCGCGACGTCGTATTCCTTTTAGTTGATGACATTGATTGAGTTTCTAAGCAAACAGAATAATGATTTATGGTATAATTTTATTGTAATGGCATTCACTGACATATTAAAGCACCTAAAATGTCCTTTCGCTGCACTGTCATTTTGTCAGCTACTTGTTTCTTTAGTTTTCAGTGAGAAGAAAAACGTATTTTACAGATACAACTTTGATAACGCACCTGTTACAAGGCTTGAGTAATCATATACCTTTCATGGCTACAACTTTTCCTTAGGATCACATAATAAAATTATGAGGTTGATTCCTTTTCAAAACAAATGATTTTTCTTAAACAAATTGCGTAGATGGTATTTAAATTTACTCTCGTGTTTTTACACATTTTACATTGGTTTGCGGAAATCAGAAACGCCTGTGCTCGGAAGTTTTTCGATGCCGATTGAAACTCATTTTAGATAATAAGAACTGTTGACACGTGGACGCAGTTATATCGATAAAAACAGTGCATTGTTTTTTATTTCCTATTCAGGTTAGCAAAATACTCATTTGTGGTCTTGTAGTATCTCTCTACTTTCAGACTCACAGCATTACATTTAATTCACATTTTCCTAATATTATCATATGCCCACGTGTAGTATAGCCAAGATTTGTAACTAACAATTACGTCGTCATTGTAAGATTATTAAATTATAGATTAAATTAGTGACACTCTTTTCAAACAAGTTTCCATTGTCTTCATATGACAAGATGTTACTCATTGGTTTTAGATATTACCTATATTTCAAAAACAATGTTATCTAATTCATTTACTATTTATCTTTTCTGAACGATAGATAATGCAACACCTACTATTATTAAAATTTTAAGATAGAAATTCAAAGTCTTATTCTATTGAAATATGTAAATTTTGCAGTCTTTTACATATCAGTATGTACTATATGAAATTTTCCATGAATGCATGACCGATAGATGAACTGAATACTAGTAATTCAAAAATAAACGACAAGATAAAAGGTAGGAAACGTAATCTGATTTGTCAGTATAAGAATTTTTTTGTTTGCTAAAAATCTACTTTTGCTCAGAGAAAATTGTCACATATCCTTTGAACACCTGTAACGTAATAAAACGTATACGCGGGTTAAGACAGGTTTGGCCTTCCATAGAAGTGACAGTGACCGTATGGAACACGTTTTGTCTGTATGAATTTAAAGGCTATGCCGACAGCTCCTGACTGTTGAAAACTCAGACGTCCGAGGCAAATGCTGACACTTTTAGACGACCTTGAAAATGACCTTGGACACAATTTTACCAGCTTTGAAAATTTTCATTTTACCAACGTTCGCGTACAGGCCCCTGTGGGATAGTGTTTTGAGCGCGTGCAAATATTTTTTCACAGACATAAAGCAGACATGTCGTACTCAAACCTAGGTATATTGACATCTTATGAGAACGCTTGAAATTGACCTCCCGTTAGCAAAAAAAAAAAAAAAAAAAAAAAAGAAGTCCATGCGCAGGTTAGCAGGCAGGGTGACCCATGCGCGTGACCTCTGTAGGTGGGCCAATGGAAATTTTACTTTCATGTTACAGCTCAATCTATTTGCTGACGTATACAACACGCGCAGTAAACCGAAAGTAGCCAAAACGTGATGTACAGTGTTTACAAAAACGCATGCATGTCTGTCGAGTGTGTAACAAAATATGCCGGTGTCCAAAGGTTATAAAGGTCCCTTTTTCCTTTGTTCGACCGACAAATACAAAGAATGTCATTATATTTCGTCCATATCTTTTACTTATCTTTCTATCATATATTTTCTTACAAACTAATGAAAACAGCCGTATAATGTGTACTATATTTAAATTTAAATTTTATTGACAATCTTCTCAAAAAAGAGAGATTGACAAATCTTATGAAACGAAGCGTCATTCACACTAATATCATTTAGGTTTATGTCGCCTCTAGTATCTGGCTTTACAGTAAAGTTGTCTAGAATATATTAGTAGTAACTTCTATCTATTGAAACTGTGCACAGCATTAATGATCCCAGTGTATATTTGTTTATATCACAGACCAATGTTTTTCCCCTTGGTGCAAATGTCCGTGGAATGTTTGCAGATTATAGCATCGTGCTGTCACTGCTTGCCACAAGAAAACTTATTTGCATTAGTTACTGAAGCTTTGAAGATGGTGTGTAGACACAAGTGTGGAAAACAAAAAATGAATTGCTTTATAACTGTGATATATGCAGTTATGATGAAACAATTATATTAAAATTGAATGTTTTTTGTACAAATGGAATGAAATTTTCAAGGATGGTAAAATTGAGATTGAACGTTGAATTGCGTGACTCTTATCTTTCTATTGCAGCCTATGTCATATCATGCAGTTATTGAAACACTTTATAGTTAGGAGACTAAATCTTTTCCAGAAGTAGCGAGCATGTAACAGCAAGGTGGGGATCGTCAACAAACTCAGAATGACTTTGCTGATGTGCTGGGTAAACTTTTTTAATTTTATCTATTATAACGCGAGGCGTCCATCTGGCATTGCTGTTTTATATGAAACGGTTCTGGTATAGGTCCATTAACCATACAATGTCCCATAACTATACCCAGTTAGATCCCATATCTCAAAATGTCCCGCATATTGACCAGCTTGTCACTATCAACATCCTTGACTGCTTAAACCAACGTTGCAACTGACACGTATGCGCTATCTCATCTACCTTTAGGACTGTACTTTCTCTAAATCCCAGATTATACTTGAATACTTATATAAGGGACTGAGTCTATTCTGCAAATGTCTTTTTTATCATCTCTAATGTTTTAGTAGTTGAGAACTTAAATAATGTCTGACTGCACCAAAAGTTTCAAATCAGAAACACAAGAAATGTGCATGCAGCTTTACGCAATACTGATTATAGCTCATCAACAAATGTCAAAATATCAGAATAATATCCGATTTGTAACGTACCCAAACACATAGTAAAAGTTCTCGTCTATAATTTGAATGTAAGTTTCTGTGAGATCATAATATTATTCTATAGTTACTTATATGAGCAATAACATATCAAAAATATTTAGCTTTAAGGTGTTTAGGAAAATAGCGTTTGTCAATAAACGAACCAAGTGAAAGCTGAGTATAAAAAAATAAAATCAATATAGTAATTGAACATTCACAAATTGTTTAGTGTTGTGTTGTTGTTTTTTTTTTGTTGTTATTTTCATAAGCATGAGCAGCTATTCAATGATCATAAACATTTTAGAAACAGTTATGTTTTACTTTGGTTTTCGTATCAAAAAATATCATTAATACTAGGTACATGTACGCATTGCAGTTGTTGCGAAGTTCTCGTAGAACATTCATTAGATACACGTTTTATGAGATATCTTTAACGAATTGCTTTACCGTTTAACAATACATTTAACTGATGTATCGCTATTACATTATTCTTGCACAATAAACAAGACTTTTCTTTAGAACGATGATTCAGAAAAGGTGAACCAAACAGTGATTAATTTGCTTTCCTTCCTTACCACTAATTTATGCATTGATTCTGAATCCAGTCGGGCTTTGATCGCGTGATGTATCGAATATGTAATGCAAAGGATTCATTCATTAATACAGGGCTACCAATTTGTATGTTACAGTCTAATGAATACTGTCACCAAATGGGGGCTTTATTTGCAGAAGTTTATTGTAGCTTTTTTATTTATGTTTTGAATATGAATTAATATGAAGCTATAACAAATAAAGTTTGCAGCACCATGACCCTTTTGTCATAAGCAATACAATTGTAAGTTATAGACAACATTAAGTTTTCGTGACAAAACTAAATACAGAAAGGGTCATAACTCTATCAAATATGACCTTGACCTATAAAGTTGGCGGCATCATGACCCTTTTGTCATAATCAATACAATTGTTAAGTTTGATGAAAAAATCTTGGCAAAGTTGTAGCAAACGTTAAGTTTTTGTGACGGATGGACCGACGGACGGAAGGACAAAGCGATCCCTTTGTATCACCTATTTAATATGTGGTTAAATTGAAGGACGCGGGTAAATGTACTTAGCAAATAAGACAAAAAGGCGAACCAACTACGACCAACTGACAGCGGAGATTTTGACAGAATGGGCTAACAAAGTATTTCAAATGCACCTTAATTCCGTGTTCTATCACACAAATGATCTTTGTATCAACGTGATGGCATAGAGTACGAACTGTTCCTTTATATTTTCTTCATTAACTCATTAAGTTAAAAGAAAATGTGAATGTTTCCTCAGAATGTACAGATATGTGTCGTGTATATAAAGGGTAATGTATTGTGTTCTGTTAACCATAAAACATGTAGATATAGTAGAGTTATAGTTTTTTCATGTTTTACAATAGTTTACCGTTTACAAGAACAATGTTTGCAAGAACAGGTTTCGGCCCTTCATGAAATATGCTCTTGCTTACAACTTTAAACTACAATGTATTTCGTTTGCCTTATAAAAATAATTCTTTTGATTAAACGAGAAAACACGTATCGAAAATGTTCATTGTGTAATCGGACCTTGATAATAATACAATCAAACCTAAACTCATCCTGAACAATTTGACAGAGGTCTAATGTCATTTCATGACTACCTATCTCCACTGATTCACCCAGCTCTGTGAAAATACTTCGAACAGAACAGAACAGAACAAAAACCTTTATTCATTCTAACCACTTAAAAGATGACACAAGAGTGAACAAACAATAATCACATGCATTTATCTCGTGACATGGCGGAAAGATGGTAAACTTCGAGATCTATGATTTAATCATATTTATTATATTTGTGAAAACTCAATATGTACAGAACTGGAATACATATACATAGTTAAATCAGCAAATCAGTGCATGTTTATACAATAATATTTACTGAACGTAAACAATACATATATAATACAAAAGAACATCACTATATGGTTTACGGTTGGCATAAATATACTATATTTTTATGACACTATAAAAGCATTGGGCAACAAGCTTTTACAACATTAGTAATCGGCCAGCCCCTTGACGTCATATTGTTTGATTAAACCAAACAGCGGATTTTGTTTACAATAGAGCAGAGATAAGAAAGAAAACATACTAAGCTATGATTTTCGGATACGAAAATGCAACCAAAAATAATAACTTAAAAAAAAGAACATTGATTCTAATATAAATTTTTTTTTAAAATAAAAAGAACGAAAATATGATATTTGTGTATGTATGAGATCTTTGTCCACGGGCATCGTTTATCATTTTAGCAGAGACAGATAATTTTATTTCCTTTTCGTTTTAGGTAGAGATTGTCAATGATCCGTTTGGTATGTTTTTAGAGACTTGATGCTTATGTGAAAAAGACAACTCGGGATGATAATTGATTCTATAGGTAGTCATAAAAGTGTGTGGAATTGGAATAAAATATAAAGGCTTATTTATAAGGGCCCTTAGTGTCTCACGGTCATTGCATCCAAATCTTCCAGCCTTAAAAGAGGTAAAAACTCAATGTAAACTTGTAAAAACTGGTCGGTTCTTTGTCTTCAACAATAATGACAAGAAAAACATGGAAAAGCATTCACGACCCATGACACTCCTTAATGATACGTGATTACTTGAATTCAAGTATAGCCGCCCACGATGTCTCATCAGTCATTTTTTCTGAACTGTTTCGTGATCTAATGCATCAATTACAAGGTGTTAGGTTTTACAAGTAACTTTTATCTCGTTATCAAAGGCAAATCTGAACGATCTATGCAAGTCTTTCGGGAATATGTTGCGTTACTACGTACAGAAATGTACTTAAACTGGAATAACGCATTCCGGAGTATCACACGAATATCAGGTTTGAAACGACAATCTATATGTAACATAATCGATGACCTAACTGAAGACAGGAGTTTTTATTACCTTTAAAGTCCCTTTATCAATTTGTATGAAAATCTACGAAAATACGGAAAGCAGATAATGGAAAACCTATCTTCGCACGTAGGCACAAAAAGTGGCAATCTGATGTAATCCATTTGTTCTTCCAAAGTCCTATTCATTAAGATTGCTATATAACTGTCCAATCACGGTCTTTAATAAAATACGGCGAAGATTCTCAAAGTCTGCATGAGATGGTTTCGTGTCGAGTTGATGTGGGTGTTAAATGGGAGAAATATCTGCGTGTGGTGCGTTTTAATGTAATTAAATCTGATTACACAATAATGCACTATTTACAGACTCTATCACTTCTCTGCGTTCTTGTTTCCAACGTCTGGCCGACAGGATTCAAATCAAATTAAAACTGTGTGGTAGACACAACACAACAAAAGCAAGACCTGTCACAATTATAAATCTCAAGATAATTTACTATAAAAGAGGACCGTCTGACAAATAGTTCTCTTTTTGCACTTTTGGATAGTTTAACTTCCAATTGCGACATTTTATACTCAAATGTTTTCGTAATGTTTAAGACATTGGCCAACATCACAGCATTTATTCGTCACAATCATGATAGTCTGTTGACACAGTCATGACAGTCTGTTGTTATTACTGTTCCAAAAAATTGAATTGTTAAGCATTTAATGATATTTTTTTACTAATAATAATGATGAACTGGTAAAGCAAACGGCCTTCAGAGACTCTAAAAATTGCTATATGTTATATTAAGACAGATTTCTTTTATACGCAAATCTAAAAACCCTTGAATTTGAGATCCACAGTTTGTCATTTGAGTGTTTTATTCCAAACCGCAGTCAGAAATATATGTATCTTGGTTATTTGAAACTATGTAAGCAGAAAATACAAGTGAAAGACTTAACTTCCGTTAAGTTAATGTTGCTGTTCAGAAAGGCATTCAGTTGTCCAAAGACTTTCGATTCGAGAACGTCATCAAGTATAACTTCTTTAACGTCCTAGTCATGTGATTTCTGATGTATTCAATACATACATTCAATGATACTGGAAATAACACATTCATAACGCTATATATATGACCAGCGACAAGGGAAAATGGGCCTGCGGACAATATACTTGGAAACTAGCTTTCTTACATATTTGAACAAACAATATTTTGATATCAATACTGGAAAATTTCATAAGGTATAGCCAAAATAAAAAAGAATCGTTTCAAATCGATGTTGCCATAGTAATGGTCTTTGAGGATTTTGAAGCAAATAGTATGTTTCTGTTGAGGAAAATATAGTGGCTATCAGTTTTTGTCATTGGTTTTGCATTTAAAAAGGGTGACAAAAATGTAAATTATAAATTATTGTCGAAAAATGTAGCAAATGTCCGAAGGTACATTATCATTGGTTTTGCATTTAAAAAGGGTGACAAAAATGTAAATTATAAATTATTGTCGAAAAATGTAGCAGATGTCCGAAGGTACATTTTCGCGCATCGACGTTCATATGTTATTGTCTACCTGTGGCCGACTGGTAAAGCTCCATAGTAATGTTTGATGTTTTCTCTAATGGGAGTTTATTATTCTTAAATTACTTAAATCGTGAACATACTGCGACATGCATGCATTATCACGAAATTAGCTATACATTCTGAACTAAGGGGATAAAGAAATTGAACATTCAAAAGCTTTATTTTTGAAAAAGCACCCTCTGTATAATTCCACTCAAATGTTCTACTTTATACATTCTGGCAACATTTTATATTTTAGTTTGATTTTAGTGTTCATGTTCGCGATATATGAATGTAAATGTACCGTTTATATTGTTTTTGTTGTAGTGGGGTTTATTAATAATGTTGGTAGTAGAACTCCTTAAAGGGACAAACCCTATATCTGAAGTCAACTTAAATAACCTCCAAAACATGAATAATATAATATTTGGAAGTATTATAACTTAATCTAAAAGTTACAGCTATGCATTCCCAGTCATTATCAATAAAATCAGCGGTTTAAAATATACTGCAGTACCGTAAACCATTCAATAATCTATGTAGAATTGTTGTTGTACAATTAATGGGTGGATGCGATTTATTACAGAAAGCCTCTATATTGATTAATTGTGGTAAAATGAGGCATTTTTCGCAATAGGTTCTTCTTTGAAATTATAGTTATTTATCATTCTGTGTTCATTGAACACATAATCTATGTTTCGATAATATAATCTGCTAGATGTAGGGAGTGCCCCTTTAAAGAATTTCTGAATTTTGAGCAAAGATGCAAACAACTTCGACTAAATCGTGCCCATAAGATATTCGTTAACAAATATCCAAGTTATCTGTATGAAAATTTAAGAAAACGAGTGAACTGCATTGTTCTTGAAATAAATCAAAATTTTATGCCCCACAGGTTAATGGTTTCACATCAGCTACTTTTTATATACAAAAAAAAAACATATCAGATCTTAAAGCGGTTTAAAGAAATATATTGAAACCTACCTAATGTCAGAAACGGAGAACATTCTTTGTTTGTATAACTATTAGCAGTTATTTATCGGATCTTATAGACATGTACTACTGTAGAATGTTTATTTATCTATGTGATGTGTTCTGCTATCCATCAAAAAATAGGGTAAGCTGAATTTACAAGAGTAAAGAATCGGGCTTTATATTATATCATTACTTCATACAAATACTTATTTACAACTTTCAACTATGTCGTTTGCAAAACAAAAACAATTCATTTTGATTATTCAGTTTCCCTTTAACGGAAAACAACGTATCATGAATGTTAATTGTGTAATCAGACACTGATAATTATGCAATCCAATCTAAACTTGTCCTAAAACATCAACGGAGGTGTACTGTCATTACATGCATTCCTAACTCTGCTGACATTTCCAGCTCTGTGAAATACTTCGTGATCTTTGTTACACGGATATAATCCAAGGCATCATTTATCATTTTAGCGGAGATAGAGTCTCTATTTATGTGACAAAAACTACAGGGATGTGTTTCTCATAAAACCTGTCTGGGGTATATACATAAAGAAGGAAATTTGACGGGACTTTAGAATGTCTTCGACTTAAACGGAAATTCGAGGTAAGCGAGTTTGAGATACTGAGAGTCAACTGTAATTAATAAGTGTAATTGATAGGGTCGTGTTCTCTGAAATTATGAACACGTTACTTATACTATTGTTTAAGCCCTTCCAGCTTGAACGGGTTGCAATGGGAATAAGTGCTGTACGTTGCGGGACGGCAGTCCCGGTTTTTAGCGTAACCCTTTTCGGCCAGACATTTCTTCAAGCTTGAAGGTTGAATTAGTTCTCGGAAATAATCAAGAAATTCATCTTTTAATGTGAAGTCGGCACGATAATTTTTGTTCGAAACTGGGATATTTGATGTCATTGTGAAATTCAATAAGTGGTTTGATCTCACGTATTAACAGCGATTGCAGAAGATTTAGTTTTATTTCTTAGCTCCTTCGTTGGTGAGGTCGAAAGAGTTTTTTCACCTATATGGATTAGATCTATAATATTTATTTCTTTTTTAAAAACCATTTTTCTTTCTTATGTAATTCATTATTCAGCGTGCAGGCAAAAAGGTTAAACAGAAAATAGGGAAGTTGTTATTTGTTGCTGTTAGGCCTATCGATTTTGTTTAACATTATGGTGTGCGAGTGACGTCATTCGCGTGACGTCATGTTATAGATAGATTATTAATGATAAAATAATAGAAACAACAACCCGTGCCAGAGATTGACAATGAAGGATTTGAACCAGTGACGAACTGCTAGCGGGTCAGTTCTTGCCATCGTGAACCATTAATGTAAATTGTTAAATGTCACTCTGTATGGCAGAGCGGTGCAGTATATTTGTAGTTTTTTCGACGTAGTCGTATACTTTTGATTTGAACTTCCGTTGGTATGGACGCGTTGCTAACCAACTTCGTTATAATGTGACCAATCAGAATCTGCAAATTATTGGCTAGCGTTTCGGTACCGGAATAAGCAGTGTACTGCCCGGGAGCCTTCTGAAACACAAAATGTGTATATTTTTTTATATTATAGTTAGATTCTATTTATAATAAATCATGTTGCAAAAAAAGAAAAAACAGAACACGTTATGTCAAGGTTTCTGGACAGTACGAAGATCAACTTTTGTATTCAACGAGGTGTTGTCCGGGGCCGGACATCTAGCGTCATTGATTATTGGCTAGCGTTTCGGTACCGGAATAAGCAGTGTACTGCCCGGGAGCCTTCTGAAACACAAAATGTGTTTATTACGTCACCTACGTCGACCATCTTTTTTTTTTAAAGATATTACTTGTTTATTTTACTTATATCCACTTGTAAACAATTTATGCTTGTCTTGTCTTTTGCATCACTTTTACGTGAACTAAGAGTGGAAATTTGTTAGTTATATACAAATGTAGATGCTATATAGATATTATAACCGATATGCGTTTAGAACTTTCTTAGTGTTCATAATATTAGTTTATTTGTATGTAAATAATGACTTTTTTCAGGATTACAGACACCATCTCATTGAGGAGATAAAACACTATGCAGTATGCTAAATGGTTTAACATTTAAGAAGATATGCCAATTCTTTATCTTTAACAATGATGACAACGTTACATTCAAAGAAGAGTACTCACTAAATGTATAACACTGGTTACTTGGGCAAGATCTAGTACTGCTATTACCAGAGTTGCTGTTCCTTCTATCGCTGCTACAATCGATTATGTTACATGTACTTCTTCTGTTTCTTTAAACTGTTACTGTTACTGATCACGTGTTTGTTACTGCTGCAGTTGGTGCTGTCGCTACCACTACATCGGTTGCATCTGATACTTCTATCGCTTCTACAACTGCTTCTGCTGCTGAGCACTGCTGTTACTACTGCCACTTCTACAGCAACAGCAGCAGTAGAAGTCGTAGTAGCAGAAGTAGTAGTAAAAGTTGTAGCAGTAGCAGCAGTAGTAGAAGTAGTTGTGGTCGTAACAGCAACACCAGCAGCAGTAGCAAAAGCAGCAGTAGCAGACGTTGTAGCAGTAGCAGCAGCAGTAATAGCAGTAGTAGTATAAGTTGTAGCAGCAGCAGCAGCTGCAGTAGCAGCAGTAGCAGCAGCTGCAGTAGCATTAGCAGTAGAAATAGTTGTGGTTGTAGCAGTAGCTGCAGCAGCAGCAGCAGTAACAGTAGTATTTGTAGCAGAAGCAGTATAAGGTGCAGCAGCAGCAGTAGAAGCAGCATTTATAGCCGTAGTAGTGTCAGTGGCGCTAGTAACAGCAGAAGAAGTTGTAAGAGGAGTAGGGGTGCGAAGCAACAACAACAGCAGTCAATAATTACGGTTTGCCTTTTTCATTTCATCACTGTCAATGATAGAAAGATGAATATAATTTAAACAGAATATATCATGAACATATATTTCATACAAAGTGAGCTGTATGTGAGTTAGACACATGTCTGACGCATATTTCTAACGTGTTTTTGTCGCTTTACTGATTATATGTAATAATTCTCTATTTTATCCAGGCATTCTGTTCTGTATTTTATGCTACTGTTTCAATCGTCTGCCTGAACATGAATATGTTACAGACACAATATAAAAAAAGAAAGACGAATACGACAAGCAAATCTAATATAAAAGAGGGCCGTCTCACAAACAACACTTTTTTGACTCTTTTTAGTAGCTAAAATCCCATGGCATCATTTTATATGTATATCTAAACGTTTTCAAAACATTTTAAGACATTGGCCTCGGTTAACTCAAAATTCGTTCAACACGAATGAGGTTCGCTATAAATTTTCTGCCGCTTGGAGAATTTTATTTGTCTGTGTAATTCTATTTATAAATGTCTATTTTATGCGATTTTATTTTTATATTAAAAGTACATTTTTGTAATATCATTTTAAGCAGCGGTCGTCTAGAATCGTATATGAAAAAACTGTGTTGTATACCTCATATACAGCAACGATGGTTTTTGTGTTTATTCACATTGACAACAGATTTTCGTAAAATTATTAATTTGTTTGGATCATGACGTTTACATGATATGCTATATATTCTATTAGAACGATTAAAACACTTTTTGATCATATTTATATCTAAATCGTTTGAATCGGAGATACACAGCAGGTTGCCGAGTGTTATATTATTTTAGAAGCGGAACAACTGCGGTACGCAGAAAATAACAGTAAAAGAGTTAACTCTCTTTAACTTCATTCAAATAATTCATTGTATTGTACATCTTACATTTTCATTTGTCTAAAGAATTCTGTTCAGGGAAATGAAAGAATCATGTTAAAATATGTTGATCCTTTCACATTTCAGTCATGTGATTTTTATGCATATATAACGCAATATCATGTGGTACTGTCTGTGGCTTTTACGAACTTTGGTATGGCGATTTAGACTGTAACCTTGAATGCACATACAATTGATAGAACGTTTCATTTGACTCATTTCAGTGGACTTTTTTTGTTCACTCTCGATTTTTGTTCACTCTCACGTCTGCTTTCGCGGGAATATGAGTAACCAGCATTTCTTTCTGCATGTCCTAAAACATGCTTCATATGGAGCGCTTTACTGCCACCAGTGTGTGTATTTTGTTTGTACATTGTATGTGAGCTTATTGTGTCCACTAACCTCGGCCGAGGTGTATAATCGGTACGACCCGACCAGAGCGTGTACCGCTGTCTTAGCTATTTTATACTGATAGGATTTCGTTTGGTATGTGTTGCTGTACATCAGCTGAGGCAGCGCCTGACATTAACTGAACTTTCTTTTGCCTAAATCTTCCGATTAGTATGTTTAAACTGATACGTTTTTGGAAGGAAACTTCAATCGCTAAGCAAGTAAAATTAAACAAGTGATAATGCTTGTGACTCCAAAAAGAAATAAGCCATATTACTTGTAATAACATACTCCGATTTAAGTGCATTTTATACATTGTAACCGTGTCACAGACTTTCGGAAACAAATGTTAAATTATAATTTTATGACTAGTAGATTCTAGTGTGTGATAACAATTAGAAAGCTTCTAACACAGGACATGTAAGAGCAAAATGTGTGAAGAAATACCAAGAATCGTGAACACTAATGCAACAATACATTTTAGGTGTAGGTTTACCCCCAGTTGTAAGCCTTGACTAAAACGTGATTATTGGAAAGGTACTAGTATTTTGTTACATTTAGTGACCGGTTTCTTTTTTGAGGTCAGTAGCGACATGATTTGATTTGTTTTATTTGTTTACAGATTGAAAACACATTTCTAAACATGAATTGGTTTATACACTTTATAATCATAATAATTGAAGAGACAAACATTTGAAGCTTCAGGATTTAAACCTATGTAGAATTTGTGCTCTGTCCCGTCGCGGACAGATTGAAGCTCTCGGGCTTATTCCAGTAACTAATGTAGATATATTTACTTGTCCACGATAATGAAATTTAAAAGCTGCAGTGCCATAAGCTACAAAGCCCTTAGAGTTCCTTTTTTTAGTGTCACTAGTGACTCACTACATAGTCGAAGAATTTTTAGTACTAAGCCGACGTCACCATTCAGGTACACAAAACAACTTCATCGCCGGCTGAAAGGTCATTTTCTGGTACTGGAAATAAGCAAATATAAACAACACGGATCTACATTGACCATTAACATTGCTTCTCATGCTTAATTTCGTTTATGTTATGTTGATCAATGCTGTACTTGTACATAAACTTGGAAGGTAGGGCTTCTCAGCGTTCTTCGTCATTTGACAAGGTTCCTTAGATTGTATTTTCTGAAATCTCATCTACTGGATACTCCGAGGACGACACTGTCATCAGAATATGACCATCATTCATTATCATTGATTATATAATGATTCCTCAACCACAGTATGGACTATATACGACAAAAGGAGGAGAATTTCAAAACACCATATCATTTTTACAGTTTTATTCATTTGTTATATCTTGCAACAGCAGCAATCGTGTGACAGTTACCCGTAAACTTTTTAATTTTGTGACTGACATGTTTGATTTCATGCAGAGAAATTTTCAATTTTTGATTAAAATTGTTCTGAGGTAGACATTAATGTGTGATGCTATGAATCAGTTAAGTTACTGGTATTTTTTTAATTACTTACGACCAGTTGAGGCGAAAATGTTTCAAACAAGCGAATTTAAACCTACTTGTAGGCTATATCTACTAAATGAAATATAGGTATCTATTGCTCTAAAAATACAAACTTAGTGTTAACTCAGATGTATTGCTGGAAACGTATTGTTTGATATTACATGTACGTACATTGTATCTGTTTTATCGAATTCAAATGAATAATAATCATTTAAATCAGTAACTGTTTAAATGATTAGTCGTTCACAAATCATTTTAGATTAAGTATGTCAAAATGCCACAAAGTATATTTTATCAAAATAACATGAAACTTTCATGTACAAAGTGATGAAAAAAATGGAAACTCTTAAACAGTGTAAAATGTAAAACCAGCGTCAAGTATTTGTTTGCTGGTAGTTCATTAAATACATCTAAACGGGTGGCATCTTATCTTGTCGCCTCTTCGAATAAAAATAATACATGAACACAAGTGACAAGGATCACGTGTGAGTAAAATGAACTTTGTTAAATAATCATTTCACACGAAGATTCACTCGTACCATCTTTATCATTGTCTGTAGCTGCGAGGTATTCACGGAGTGGTTTACCGGATAAACCTGGTACTGTTACAAACTCTGTCGGTGTATTTCGCGATGAACCGTGTTTTCCTAAATCAGTTTTATGCGTGTCCCTCACTACTTTAGCATGAATGGGCTCGTCCCTTCTGCATTTATGTGTCGAGTCACTCCAGTCACTGACCGGTGTATTTCTTGGAAAAGCGGAATCTTCCGAATCACTGAATGTCACATAACTGCTTCCTTTTCTCTCCACCAGCGATAAGAAATCACCGGAAGACTTATTCGGATATACTTGGTTTTCATCAATTGAAGTATCGGCTACCGACGAAGAATAATCAGCTTTAAATGTCAAATTGCTTTGCTTTCTAACTGGCATATTGATCTGGCGATGATTTGTTTTTGAGGTAGAATCAATAATTCTTATCATCTCTCGTCTTTTTTGACGTGAACAAGCTTTTTCATACTTGTGTGAACTTACTTTGTCTCCTTCGTGTAAGTCTTTGGAATTTGGCACATGTTTCCTTAATCTGTTAGCACTATATGATGAACTATATTCGCGCCGTTTCTTTTTAGTAACTTTAAGTTGTCTTTCCTCCGGGGTTTTGTAACGAAGTGGAATTCTATCACGATTCGGAAAGTTCCTTCTAGATTCTTCCGGACTGGACTGATTATGTCGCATAAATGCGCAAATGGTACAATCTGTTGAATCTGAAGCCGTTGAGTAGGCAGGCTCTATCTTTTTTCTGGCAACCAACCGTTTTTTAGCAAGCACAGTCACTGGAAGCTGATAATTATCCAACGTATGGTCAGTTGTATAACCGTCCGAAAAGAAACTGGTATCATGGTCTTTCTTAATTAACGAATTTAAAATGTCTATTTTCTTGGGATGTTTGGTGTCGTCTGCAACATTTGTGTTCTGTTGAATAAGATTATCCCAGCTGTCAGTAAGGAGGCGCGTGCGGCTACTGACTAGACTCAGTGCATCCATGGCAGACAACTGTGATAATAGTGTGTCTGAATTGTGGCGCCAATCTTTGTCATACACGCCACTTCCGCTAGAAATAGAATCTGCATCTGTCATTCTAGCGATGCTTGAATCGGAATCAAAGAAACGCTTGTGAGTATACGTACCAGAAGCTTGAATGGCAGTATATTGCTTGCTCTCAACAGTTCTGATACTTTCAAGGTCAGTATCTCTTATTTGCCAGTGTTCTCCTGAAGAATTTAACAGCTGAGCATTGGATTCACTCTCCGAATCAATGAATTTGTCTTGTAAAATATTTTTGAAGTACTGACCGTTAGAAACAGCGTTTTGATATTGTGAAATATAGCCTGCGCTGAAAGGTCTTTGCATCTTGATACTATGCTTTGAACACAAACTTAATTTACAATTAATGCAGCCATCAGTTTCATAGATATGTTCTTTTTCTGAATCGAACAATGGAGTTGTCTTGAAGCACTTCCGGTACAATATGAGAGAGACCATTCCCATGATAAACGCACACGCAGCAATAAACAAAATTGCGTTCTTGTGAAACATTGCTGTGTAATCTTCCGCATGTAAGTACCACACCAGTGTCAATAGAATATTCTCAAGGCACATGACAAGGTAATAAAATGTTAGTCTGT
>JAFMSR010000005.1:37173995-37195006 GCA_022818135.1 Saxidomus purpurata | reverse complement strand
TTGATCCGTGAAGTTTGATAAATGAAACCAAAGTATCAGAGATTGTATGACCCGCTGCGACACAGGTATAAACGATAGTCAAATAGTCCAGTAAATTAGATGAGTGAAGAATGAATGAGCGCGCTGAAGCAATCAACGAGAACCATGTTGACAAGCGCGTATTTTATTAAACTACCAAGTAGATTTCATATTTGCCTAACGTGTTGGTCAATACAGCAGTGGAATTTTAAGCCTATGGGATGAACTCTATAATATGGACTATTTGAAATGGTTTGTTTCATTTCTTGTTAGTAAATTTTGTAAATTAGCTGTGATTTTATGACAATAGCGAATCTTAAATTCCCTGATAAAAACAACTTTGAGCTTACGTATAGTGCATAGGTAAAAAATGTTACAGTTATTGTTTTCAGAGATTTAAGCATATTTATTCTGATTAACACGCTTTAACGTTTGGACTAAAAAAACATGACGAAGTTGCTTGTCAATAATTACTTAACTTAAAATCGAAATCATTTGATGACATTCATATTTTTAAATTTGTTTTGTTTAACGTCATTTATAATAGTTAGATATTTCACATATATAGTGTAATTTTTGCCCGATGTCTTGAACTTCACTGCTGAGCAGTAATAATTGACTTTATGACGCAAATAAATGAGGTTATATCTATGATTATTTGGAATTTATTCCCTTGAGGGTAAATTTAGATCAATATATTCATATGAAAGTTAAACAGTACAGTAAAGTACATTTTATTGATGTCCATTTCGTTCCAACTTCACTGAGGATTGATGAAAACCAGCCCCCGTGATTATAAACTTTTTTTTTCACGCTCGACTCAAGTTTCGTGCTCAAACTTTGAATCAGTGAAAATTAAAATGTGTAATAAATTCGTAGTAAAATATTTTTAAAATGTTTTCTATAACCATTTTAAATCATTTTCAAAAGTGCTTCTCTTTCGTTCTTCTTTAAGGTACATGTGAAAAATATGTCATGCTCAAATCTGAGCCGAGTATGAAAAAAACCTTTAAAAAGTCTTAAAACTACGGTGTCAAGTATCATATCAATTCAATTTACATAATGAAAACATGGCATTGCTACCTACCTGTATTTTTTCATTACACAACGATAAATATATTATTGTCAAATAGTTAAATTTTCTCATGAATCAAAGAAGTGGTGATTGATTGAAACATATAAGTGTACTTAGAATTTATGTAGATCGTATATTTTACATTTGACAAAACTCTAAACGTATTTGTTTTTGTTTTATTTGGTAGCCGAGTCACCAATTTGCCACTTTACAATATACACAATGAATAGTTAACAAGCATGCAGTTTGTTTAAGTTATATGCTGCTTTATTTTTTTTTATCTCGATTTTGAAAATGCATGAAGTTTATCAAATCTCTCCAGAATCCACTGGTGTCTTATAATTAAGGGCTGTCGGGACCCCGAGTACCAAATGATTGAACCGTTTCGAAATCCTAAGATTTATTCCATCGGAACAGTCATAGTAATCACGTGGTAGACAGACTAGTTATAGACGCAGCGATCCGTCCCGGCTGCAGTCGCACCCACACTTTCTCAACAAATTACCTTCATGTTGACCGCGGATATAATAAATCCTGTGTTGACCAACTCAAATATGTCCGTCAGCGTCATCTGAAGGTTATAATTCAAGCGTTTGATGATGTACACTTGGCGTAATTCGGAAAGAATGCATTAATATTAAATAATTAAATAATGCCTATGTATAGTTTCTCATGTTTCTGAGAGCACCGTCCTGAGAAGACATGGCCACCAGTACTGTTTTTTTCCAGGAAGCGAACTCGAGAGTGACGCGATAAGCTACAGACTTTCTTCACAACCGAGCTAAAAAAAATAGTATAAACTAAACTAAAACATTGTCAGCAGGATTGTTCTATTTTGAAACATCTTGTATATCCAGACTGGCTATAAGAAATTATTTTTGTACAAGAAAATCATTGTATATTTTTCTATTCTGAAGTTTGACTGAGCTATTTTTTGTTTCGTTCTTTGCCTTTTTAGGATCTACACTGGTCTTAATTACAAAGTAAATTATCACTTAATGTACGTACACAAACATGCAAAATATCTTAAGAAACGAACGATTCATTGCTCCCGTTTAGTACAACACATAAAAACACAATTGGTGTCGTGCAAAACATAGCGCAGTGATTTAATTGACAGTTGTGGCGGAAAGTAATGTTCAGAGTTAATGCATAATAAAATGACGATCGTCTTTCATAAACGTTTCGACATAACAATACTTGTGACAACTCATGTAGAAAAAACATATTGAGTGTATTGTTGTGTTGAGAAAAAAAGATGTTGCGATGTTTTCCTTTTGAAGCGGAAATCTTGGGTAAGAATGTAACTTGCGGCACTTGTAGGCGGTGTGTGGTTTTGTTTTGAGGCAGTATGAAAAAACTCTGTAGCGGTTATTCTTGTCCTGTCGCTTTATTTTTGAAGTAAAATTTATGATATTCATTTGAATTCACGACATGGGAAAAACTGACTAGGGATACATGATAAATGTAGTTAAGTTGGCTTTCGGATTTCTTTGTAACCCAGACGTTGTTTTTGTTCCCGACACTATTCACTGTTTACGTTATTGAGAAAAATGTTTTACTTCTTAAAAACGTTTGTCACAAATATAGGCTTAGTGTAGAAGATAAGTAGTAGTGAGAAGTAGAAGATAAGTATTTTAATTCAAGAATCGGATATCTTCGGCTCAAAACTCCATCGTGCTACCACTTATATAATCATAAGCAGGATTTCCATGGCACTGTGTGCGAGATTGAGTGGATTAGCCATATACTTTCTGAACAATCGAGCTTGAATGAACTTATTATTATGGAAGCCTTGGGGGGCCCTTTTTGGGTTTCGCCTTAACGGGTGTTTTGACTTTTTAAGTTTTGACTTTCAACTTTTTGACTTTTGACTTTTGACTCCTACCCTTCAGACCTTTAAGGGAATGCTACTGCAAAAAGGCATAATGTCTGCTGTGACATTAAACTGGAATTCGAACCTGTATTAAGGTTTTAAAATGGTGTTTGTGCGTAGCACTGTAACACTTGTTTGCTGTAAATAAATGAACTAAGTTACTTTTTGTCTTTGTCTTTTTTTAGTATCAATGAGCCGTGACGGCCGTCAGGAGGCGACCTTGGGAGCCTCCGCGTAGCGGCGACGCAACTCGCGCCCCGGGAGGCCTTGTGGGTGTCCTCTTTCTTAAAATAATAATAAATAATAATAATAACCCCCCCCCCCCCCCCCCCCCCCCCTAATAATAATAATAATAATCTCTTTATTTAAAGCTAGCTCATACATATGTACAACATCTACTACCATGAGCCTTCTTTTTAACAATGACTTTCTAAACAATCGAGAATTCAAAGGGGGGGGGGGGCCCCCCCCCCCGCCCCCCAACTAATGAAGGAACTGTATTATAAATTGGCAGTAGCAGGTTAGGATAACGAACCGCCGCGGAGGCCCCCCGGGGGGGGGCGGGGGGGGGGGGGGGGGGGGGGGGAAAAAGGGTTTCTTTTTTCATAATATAAGGCAATAGTCAAAAGTAATAAGTAATAAGTCAAAGTCAAAAGTAATAAGTCAAAAGTCAAAAGTAATAAGTCATAAATCATAGTAATAAGTCAAAAGTCAAAACAAAAAGCGTGTTAAAACACGTTTTATTTTGTTACTATTGACACAAATGATGTAACTTTTATATATAATTATATAATTGATTTTATTAAAATCTTTTAAATAGAATTGTATTTATTGAGTGTTGCCGTGTTTATATTGTTTTAATAAAAGCCAAAGAGGCAATACAGTGTTCTAGCATAGTAAAAGTACGGCGTACAAAACATAAGTCAAAAAAAAAAAACCGCAAGTCGAAACTCAAAAGTGGCCCTCCAAGGCTTCCAATATTATAAACTAAAATAAATCTACATAGTCAATTTCCTCAAAAACAACCACCAAGTCATTGTGTAGCATAATACCACCTCTTGTGTTTTTTCCGTGTTTTTGTAATAACTTTGATTTATGCAGAAGGGTATTGTACTACACCAAAGTGCAAAGTCACACTGTATAAACACAGTTTCCTTTTAAATCGTATAATTTTACCATTAAATAAATAATGGGTGAAACTTTTCTATGTATAGTCTCAACTTCATTGTTACTTTAGTTGGTTTTATAAGGAATGTTAACTTTGCTTGACATTATGTTTACTAAAGATTCTATCTGGGTACTCCATCATTCAAATGGCTGTAAAAAAGTGTTCTTTTACACAGTTCAACGTGGGGGACTTCTATCCACACGTCCAAAGACATCAAACTGATTCCAATACAAAACTGATCGTAAAAGGATATTTTAATTTTTTGTCAAATTTCTTTGACAGTTGAACTACAATTTCTCTTGTCATTATTTATAAAGATTTGAATTCTTTATCAATATTCTTGTTAATTCCGTTAGTGATATGTGACTGAACAAGTGGTCACCTGGAATTAGTAACAAATCATGATACACCAATGAAATCTTTTTCCAAAAGCACGTGCATCATACAGTCAATAATCCCTTGTAAAAGAAATAACGTCCGTATCCCTTAACATTTCAGAGAATACGTTTGAAACAAGAATCTGAAAAAAAAGTCATAGATCACCGGCCTTGATTTTGAATTTTCTGCTCTTGAAAATCAGAAAATATAACAAAATGCTTTGTTTGAAGGACAGATGATTAAAAATCAAGGCCAATGACGTTCTAAGATTTAAGTTTCAGACTTGATTCTCAGTCAAAATGCCAAGTTTGATTAAATTCTATGAAAATAAATTTTGGCTTGATTATTATTCAAAGTAAGGACTTTAAAATTCCCAATTTTTCAGACTCTGGTGCATAACTGATTGTCATTAATGAGTGCATTTTCAAGGGAGTTTCATACCGGACAATGTCTAGCTAGAGCTGGAAGTCATGGTAAGCAGGCTTTATATAGGGCTGCTTGTTTGTTGAAGAACGCTGTGAAATTTTGTAACTATCTTTTTTCGTCTCAGTAAATCAAAGCAGAGTGACAGGTGTTTAGTAAACCTTGCTTGGGAGATGAATATTTTAGTAGATTTAAATATTGAAAACCTTAACTTTATAGCGAAATTACACCAGGATTGGATATAAAAAGTGATCTTAAATAGAAAATTACAGTTCACTTTGTGTGTTTAATCATGGGTATATCCCAGCTATATTTGTATGGAGCAACACCCCGTTGAGCAAAAGTTTAAAGAACATCGTTGAAAATAATTTTCGTTCTATGTTCGGTTCTTTTGTTGCCATGTTAGACGTAAAAAGGGATTACCGACCCCTTTAGAGTCTAACAAAGAACCCAAACATTTTATTTACAAATAAAATAATTTAAATAGCTTTTAATCAGTAAATCTGGACTTTCGGGGACCTTGTGTGACCTCTATTTCAGGTAGCCACCTGAGAGAACGCGGAAGATTTTTGTCAACACGAAACGAAATGTACACATGCTGTGCGCATAGTTCTGTATTTCTATATTATTTTATGATGTACCTCAGATAAAAGATAAAAAATGTCCTTGTGTTGAGGTTACAATCAACTAATAAGAGACAAACGTGCCTTTTCTTTCTTGAAAGATATTTGTTGGAAAAATCAAAATGTCTGCACAAATTTCTTGCGACGACATTAATCATTGATAAACCGCACCAGCTTTCACCCGAAAGAGGATAATCTCTTTTTTTTACATCAATGTTTACTGTGTAGATGGGTCTATAGTATTGTAAGAAGACTTGAGGTGTACACCATTACAATGGTATATCTCTGGCCCCTTAATGAGGTCACGTAATTATAAGCGTGTTCCTATCTCATTCCGTTATGCGCTGTAAAGTTTCGTTAAACTTGGCTAACTGAAGCATTGTAGTTTTCACATTTACTTATTTAGTTCAATTGATGTAAACATATTTCATTAGTCTTTATTTCTAAAGTTGATACTTGGTCTCTTAGAATGCAATCACAATATCTTATTCCGAAATGAACCTTAAAGATTGCTTGTCTATCAGATCAATCTGCCTGCACTAGATTGACGTATCTAACATTCAAAAACATATAACAGAACATGACAGTTTATGACGGGCAATGAAAAGTATTGACAGTCCTTGTTAAAATATTTTGGATGGTATGAATAAATTAGACCGGGGGCCAATGGACAGGTGAGTGCAAAACGATGTTCGGGAACAAAGTTATGTTAATATTATTCAGAGACAAGAAAGTGTTTTTATTCACTTTTTGTTTGTTGTCACAGGCTACGAAAAGATTGAATGAAAACTAAGGAAAATGATGTAAAGTCAATGACAATATTTATTATTCAGTAAATTTGACTGAAGGCCATGTCTATTTTATAAAACTAACATATTTTTGACATGAATAATGAGAAGTGTGCCCTAGTGAAGGAACTTTACGTAGAGACCTATATTTAGTTTTATTCTAAAATCGAAGATTACTGATCTTATCCGGATTTCTCAGTAGCTAACATGTCAAAAGTCACAAACACCTGTGTAGGAAAAAGGAAAAAAAGCACGCTTTATTCATAACATTTTATTTTTCACATTTTCATATATCAATAGGTATCTATTGGCCTTTGAACACGACGAACTCCTGTACATATTCAAACAGACTGTTCATCTAGTACGCTTATTTTTGTATCATTAAAGAAATCTGCCAACCTTATCAATCTGATATGTATCAAAACCTCCATGTCGCGATCAAAAGATGCACTGAATTGAACAAAATTCATTAAGATGGTTATCTTTGGGGGATCTCTGCAATGTTGTTGGCGATGACTACATCGATATAGATCATTGGCAGACGATTTGATCGACATTGACATCAAATGTTTACCTGGCGTTAATATTTCATGCGTCATTTTTTTGTTCAGCGTCCCAAAGGTTTTGAAATATGTTGATTGTTTTTTATTACTGTAGCTTATATTCAAGGAAAGAGGCGCAGCATACAGTGTAGGCTTGTAAAAAAGCAAACCTGTTGAAAATTGACACAAATAACTTGAAATAAGTAGAGAAAAGTCCTAAAAGCCAAACCAGTTTTTTGTTTTAAATATTTTCTGTATGGTTTGTATATTTATCGGATGGAACCGGGTCACTGCATTTGCCCAAGTTAAAGCATGTTGTCTATTTAGATAACAAATCAGATATGATTTTTAATTTGTGAATTGGAGTCGTGGCGGTGAACTATTCAAACGTTTCGACATTTGTACCGAAACTGTCTGCAGATACTCGCACGAGTAAAGCTTCCAAGACGTTTTGTTTTATTTACAAAAGGCATGAATATTAAGATATCAGAAATATACTGTACACATAACACACTTAAGCAAATCGTGCAGTGACAGTTGTATGCAGATAGAGCAGGCATCTTGTCATTTGTCAAGTACAGACGCCCATTTAATTAGTGCAATTATCAATTCATATGACTAACTTCAATGTAATTTACATTGTGACATTTCCTGTCATTTTTATAAATGTCTCTTTCATCTCTACCAGTTTTTCGATCATAATTCATAATTTAAGAATTATTTTTTTCATTTCAAAGAATTACACTCGTGTAATTAAAGAATTACAGGTGTAATTATATTAATGATTCAATAATTTCATTGCATTTTTACTATATGAATAACTTTCGTTTCTTCTTTAAGTAGTACAATTACGGTGTAGAATGACACAGTAATTGCAGAAAGAAATTATTTCGGTAGTACTAATTAGTTCAAGAGCTAAATTTAGACATACAGGTCACAATGATTAAGAATATAATGTTTAAAGAATGATTATATTTTGACCCTTTCTCAATTATTTTCTGTATGTAATGTATATACAATAAAGAAAGGGAAAATGAACACTTGCTTTAAGATTTGATTTAATGAATGCATGAATGGTTAACTATTATGATTTTACATTGAGTTTAAATGTGTTTTCTAATTTCAAGCGCAAAGATTTCAATTACAAAAATTAGAAGTTATTAACATTTATAATTAGCTTAATTTCTTTTTATGGTCATTGAACTCGCTGTAAAGGAAAAAAAAAAAAAAAAATTTTATTAAGCATTTAAGCATTCTTCACCCCCACCCACCACCACCAACCACCCTTTTTTTTTTTTTTTACCCCCCCCAATGCTTCTCCCATTATAGTGTTAGGTTTATTTAATGTACGGTAAGTAAAACAGGCGTTGGTATTTTGCGTATATGAAGTTGATTGTTTTGGCCGAAAGTTTTTTCATACCTAATTATTCACGGTGTAGTATTTTCTATTGTTGACTTATTTTACTTAGTGTCAATTGTTGACAGCCCTCCAAATAAGAAGTTTTTAGCCCCTCACTTCAATGTATAAGATTTTTTGCATTGACATTTTTTCTATTGTAAGCAAGAACCAGGTATTTGCCGTGTTTTACTATTTAGTCATACAACAGTTTTGCATAACGTGACCAAATATTCCTGTAATACTGTCAATATTGTATTCAAGTTTCAGAGTTGCGAAAAATAACTACCTAACTTATATTATTTGTGTCCATCCGCTTGAAAGGTAAATTTTACTTATTTAAGATTAAAATAAACTTATAGATGGATTAATATTTGTCGTTGGTTCATATGTTATTTCATTTTTGGATTAGCCGCATAACTTGATAAGATTATATTTGAAGGACTTAATGGTAACCGGTCATTCGAATTTAACAGAAAATCTAACTACAATGTATTTAAAGTGTGAAATTAATTACACACTAACATTTGGACTTTGTAGATAATAAGTAAGTACATTTTCATATTTATATTCAAAGTTACTTATAGTTAGAACAACACTAACTGTTAGCTTCAGTACAAATACAAATAAGTTCTGTTTGTAATCAAGTTTAAGAATGACAAAACTATTGTGTGGTGTTTCAGTTAAATTCCATTTCTTTACTTATGAAAACACCACGATCTATAATATCGAATCCCCATTTGATTAAGAGAAAAAGTTGTCTTCTTAAATTTTGTTTTAAGTGAGATATACTTTTGCTTTGAGATATAAAACATTAAAATACTTTTGCAACAATACTTTGTGATCTGCATGATCTTTTGAAAAGAAAGCAACACATTTGCAGAAGTGTAAATGATATCGATATAAAAACACGTACATGAACTTACAATCTTATGACATGTAAAATATTAGTTTGATAATTGATTACACGCTATTGTATTGGATATATTCCATCTTGATACGGTATTGGTGTCGGACTATAGGCTAACGACGTCAGACTGATTATTATTGAGGTTGAAAGAACAGTACCAGAAAAATGTGACAGCATAATTAAATTTTGTATGATGCAGTGTTAGCGAAGAGTCGTCCGAAAGACTGTTAGTAATTCTAGTTGGTCAGCCCCGGGAATCGAACCCACAACCCCGAGATTACAAGTCTCGTGCTCTACCTATTGAGCTAACCGGGCAGACTGTATATAATAGTCCCGGGGTCGTATTTTTTATAGTCCCGATCGACCCTAGGATTTCTGCTCGGGTGAAACTGTCAGCACCCCTGTGAGGCGAAGGTTAAAGAGACAGATGTAGATACAAGGGAATACGGGAACCAGATCCTAGCTCGTTTACGAATAGACCCCTTAGTTCGTTTACGTGTCCGTTGTATAGCACCGACACACGTGAGACTACCTCTAGGTTTCTAACTAGTAAATCTGTAGATGGGTTGGAAACACTAAAAAGGGTGCAATAGCTGTGGAGAGGTTTTGGTCGCTTCACCCGGGAGGCACGAGTTTGAACCTAAATAGGGATCACCTCCCACATATCTGGTTAGAACACCAGTACTTCCTTTTCCACCGATGAACCGGACTAGAATCTGCACCGACCATGTTAAAGTCTTCTTCACGACTCGGTATAAACTAAATGATTCAAAATGCGTTATCGTAAATCAGTGTTATGGAAAAGAATAAACCTTTGAATCAGACGATGGATTGAATTCTTTTAAGGTCGGCAACAGGGATACAACAAAGAACTGTTTGCCACGGTGTGACCCAAATAGATAACATGCATTAGTTGAAGCCCTGACTTAATACCTAGTTGAAAGTCATTTTTTTATTTATTTAAATACTCTGTCATCTAGTTGAAATATTGCCTGTATTCATGCTGGATATTTCGTCTAATAAATTGCTATTTGACAGACTTTATCTACGCTGTAAAGTTTTCGAAATTCCTACTTGATACATTGATACTAGGTCATACTAAAATTCAACTTATCAATTTGATCAAATTAAGATGTGACAGGGCTGAAGATTTGTTATTCAAAATTACTACACATCTGCTGATAAATATTAAAGCATGCGGCAACCTTTCGGCTCGGATATCTATTAAATTCTTATTATTACCTCTAAACAGGAATAATCCTCGAACAAAAAGTAAACATGCCAACTTGATGTTATTTCAAATGGTACAAGGATTTAAAAGGACTGCAATATGTAGACAATGATGAAAGTATTTACAAGTAGGGTATGAAAGCGTTTATACCGTTTTAACAAATCTAGCATTTAAAAAAGCTCGTAAAGTAGTGATTGGAAGTAATAAATAAGTTGAAATAAAACGAATCATTGACATTGTTTACATTTTGATATAAGCGTTTTTACAAGCTATTGTAGTGGCCATTTACAGTGATCGAACAATAACTCTATTCGAATAAGTAGCTCAGTACGGATTGCCGTTATCATCTGTCGGACACCTAAATATTTCACATACTGCTTGTTAGATAAAAATTAGATAAAAACTAGTCTAGTGTTTATAGGCATTGTTATTTCGTAAATTTGTAGCGAATAAGCACGTGGAAAAATAAGACTTTTTTTCATAAGACATCATTTATTTTCAGGTTTCGATTCCGGCTGCAGAATCTACAGACAGTCCCATGAAATAACATAACAATCCAAATATGGTGTTCCACGATATTCGTTTCGGATTGCTTTTGGCATTTTCGGCAAGTTTGTACATTGGATTACTGGTGATAAATGGAATATTTGTGAATGTTCTACGAGTGGACAAAGACTTGAAACCATGGTTTTTGCCATATCTAGGAATATTTCTTTTTTCGATCATTATATATCATTTGGTATCAGCAATAATGCTGTTGTGGGAAAAGCGAGAAAAAGTTTCCGTGAAGTTGACGGTTGGATTAGCAATCCTTCACATTCTCCAGCTTGGATTCTTATGGAGACACGTGACTGTTTTCCGTGAAGTAGAACCAAACCATCGAACGGAGAAACAAAACCACTTGAGATATTTGCATCTCGTGTTTACATTTTTGTTTTTGTTACCTCTTTTATCCGTTCAGTCATTCATTATTCTTCATTACAAAGTAACAGACTGGGAATTTATTGCAACGGTTGTACTAACGTTTACAGGGACATGCTGGTTCCTTGCCTCGTTCCGGATCACAAAAAGACACGACGAGTACGAACGTTCATATAACACCATTTCCGGTGGAATTTGTCGTCTGATTTGGCGAGGTGGAGAGATTATTTCACGGATTCTGTGCCTAACTTTGTTTGCTTCATTATATTTTTACTGGATATTCTTAATGCTTGGCCTGCACGGACTAGTTATATTCATTTGTCTGTGCACGAACTTTGGTATGTTTGACAAACTTTGTTCGCCGAAATCATTTAAAATTCTAGTGAATCTAATGTTGTCGTACCTTTACGTCTTCTGTTTCATAAACCTCGACGAAGAACACACGACCTACAGACTAACATTTTATTACCTTGTCATGTGCCTTGAGAATATTCTATTGACACTGGTGTGGTACTTACATGCGGAAGATTACACAGCAATGTTTCACAAGAACGCAATTTTGTTTATTGCTGCGTGTGCGTTTATCATGGGAATGGTCTCTCTCATATTGTACCGGAAGTGCTTCAAGACAACTCCATTGTTCGATGCAGAAAAAGAACACATCTATGAAACTGATGGCTGCATTAATTGTAAATTAAGTTTGTGTTCAAAGCATAGTATCAAGATGCAAAGACCTTTCAGTGCAGGCTATATTTCACAATATCAAAACGCTGTTTCTAACGGTCAGTACTTCAAAAATATTTTACAAGACAAATTCATTGATTCGGAGAGTGAATCCAATGCTCAGCTGTTAAATTCTTCAGGAGAACACTGGCAAATAAGAGATACTGACCTTGAAAGTATCAGAACTGTTGAGAGCAAGCAGTATACTGCCATTCAAGCCTCTGGTACGTATACTCATAAGCGTTTCTTCGATTCCGATTCAAGCATCGCTAGAATGACAGATGCAGATTCTATTTCCAGCGGAAGTGGCGTGTATGACAAAGATTGGCGCCAAAATTCAGACACAATATTATCACAGTTGTCTGCCATGGATGCACTGAGTCTAGTCAGTAGCCGCACGCGTCTCCTTACTGACAGCTGGGATAATCTAATTCAACAGAACACAAATGTTGCAGACGACACCAAACATCCCAAGAAAATAGACATTTTAAATTCGTTAATTAAGAAAGACCATGATACCAGTTTCTTTTCGGACGGTTATACAACTGACCATACGTTGGATAATTATCAGCTTCCAGTGACTGTGCTTGCTAAAAAACGGTTGGTTGCCAGAAAAAAGATAGAGCCTGCCTACTCAACGGCGTCAGATTCAACAGATTGTACCATTTGCGCATTTATGCGACATAATCAGTCCAGTCCGGAAGAATCTAGAAGGAACTTTCCGAATCGTGATAGAATTCCACTTCGTTACAAAATCCCGGAGGAAAGACAACTTAAAGTTACTAAAAAGAAACGGCGCGAATATAGTTCATCATATAGTGCTAACAGATCAAGGAAACATGTGCCAAATTCCAAAGACTTACACGAAGGAGACAGAGTAAGTTCACACAAGTATGAAAAAGCTTGTTCACGTCAAAAAAGACGAGAGATGATAAGAATTATTGATTCTACCTCAAAAACAAATCATCGCCAGATCAATATGCCAGTTAGAAAGCAAAGTAATTTGACATTTAAAGCCGATTATTCTTCGTCGGTAGCCGATACTTCAATTGATGAAAACCAAGTATACCCGAATAAGTCTTCCGGTGATTTCTTATCGCTGGTGGAGAGAAAAGGAAGCAGTTATGTTACATTCAGTGATTCGGAAGATTCCGCTTTTCCAAGAAATACACCGGTCAGCGACTGGAGTGACTCGACACATAAATGCAGAAGGGACGAGCCCATTCATGCTAAAGTAGTGAGGGACACGCATAAAACTGATTTAGGAAAACACGGTTCATCGCGAAATACACCGACAGAGTTTGTAACAGTACCAGGTTTATCCGGTAAACCACTCCGTGAATACCTCGCAGCTACAGACAATGATAAAGATGGTACGAGTGAATCTTCGTGTGAAATGATTATTTAACAAAGTTCATTTTACTCACACGTGATCCTTGTCATTTGTGTTCATGTATTGTTTTTATTCCAATCGGCGACAAGATAAGATGCCGTCGGTTTAGATATACATTTAATGACCAACCAGTAACCAAATATATTTGACGCTGGTTCTCGGAGAAACGTTTTACATTTTTCACTGGTCAAGAGTTTCCATTTTTTTCACTTTGTACATGAAATTTTCATGTTATTCTGATAAAATGTACTTTGTGGCATTTGACATACTTAATCTAAAATGGTTATTTGTGAACGACTAATATCATTCAAACAATGTACGTACATGTAATATCAAACAATACGTTTCCAGCAATACAACTGAATTAACAGTAAGTTTATACTTTTAGAGCAATAGATACCTATATTTCTTTCGAGATAGCTTACAAGTAGGTTTAAATACGCTTGTTTGAAACATTTTCGCCCCCCCCCCCCCCAGTAACTTAACTGATTCATACCATCACACATTAATGTCTACCTCAGAACAATTTCAATCAAAAATTGAAAATTTCTCTGCATGAAATCAAACATGTCAATCACAAAATTAAAAAAGTTTACGGGTAACTGACACACGATTGCTGCTGTTGAGATATAACAAATTAATAAAACTGAAAAATGATATGGTGTTTTGAAATTCTCCTCCTTTTGTCGTATATAGTCCATACTGTGGTTGAGGAATCGTTATATAATCAATGATAATGAATGATGATCATATTCTGATGTGAGTGTCGTCCTCGGAGTATCCAGCAGATGAGATTTCAGAAATTACAATCTAAGGAACCTTGTCAAATGACGAAGAACGCTGAGAAGCCCTACCTTCCAAGTTTATGTACAAGCACGGCATTGATCAACATAACATAAACGAAATTAAGCACGAGAAACAACGTTAATGGTCAATGTATCCGTGTTATTTAAATTTGCTTATTTCAAGTACCGGAAAATGACCTTTCAGCCGGCGGTGAAGTTGTTTTGAGTACCGGAATGATAACGTCGGCTTAGTACTAAAACATTCTTCGACTATGTAGTGAGTCACTAGTGATACTAAAAAAGGAACTCTAATGGCCTTGTAGCTTATGGCACTGTAGCTTTGAAATTTCATTATCGTGGACAAGTAGATATATATACATTAGTTACTTGAATAAGCCCGAGAGCTTCAATCTGCCCGCGACGGGACAGTGCACCAATTCTACAAAGGTTTAAATCCTGACTCTCTGCATAGCGCCTAACCAACGCTAGAATTTCATACGCTAAACGCTTCAAAGGTTTGTCTCTTGAATTATTGTGATTATAAAGTATATAAACCAATTCATGTTTAGAAATCTGTTTTCAATCTGTAAACAAATAAAACAAATCAAATCATTGTTGCATTAATGTCAACGATTTTTGGTATTTGTCTACACTTAAGTATTGCTCTTATATATACAGTGATAGAAGATTTTCAGTATAACCATACACTACAAGACTTAAAATTGCAACATTTGTTTCCGAAAGTCTGTGACACGGTTACAGTGTGTTAAATGCACTCAATTTTGGAATATATGATATACCTATTGGCTGTAAGCCTGGTTAAAAATGAGAGGCATGTACATGTAATATGTTATTACAAGACATTAGTATTGGCCAATTTCCTTTAGGAGTCGCGAGCAACATGACTTGTTTTATTTTACTTGTTTAGCGATTATCGGTTTAAACCTAATAAATAAGACACACACGTTTGAAGATGTCGGCAAATGAAAGTGATGCTAATGCAACAATAACCAAACGAAATCCCATCAGTTTTACAATAGCTTATGCAGCGATACACGCTTTGGTGGCAGAAATCTTTGTTAAGCGATCCATATGAAGCATGTTTTAGGAAATGTAGATAGAAACGCTTGTACGGTAGCTCATATCCCATGAAAACCGTCGTGCGAATTGCCACAACACTCCATTCCACTGAAATGAGACAAATATAACGTTCCATCAATTGTATGCTAAGGTTACAGATTTCTATTAATCACCATACCGAAGTTCGTAGAAGCCACAGGCAGTACCATATGATATTGACTTATATGTACTAGTATTTTATTGTAGTAAATACAAAAATCACATGACTGAAACGTGAAAGGGTCAAAATATTTTAACATTATTCTATCATTTCCCTGAACAAAATTCTCTACACAAATGCAAATATAAGATGTACTATACAATTATTATAAGCATGAAGTAAAAGAGATTTAACTCTTTAACTGTTATTTTCTGCGTACCACAGTTGTTCCGCTTCTTTAGTCAAACAAGGACGATGATAGCACTCAGGATGTGTCTGTGTATCTCTCATTCAGATGATTTAGATTTGAATATGAACAAAGTCTTTTAAACCGTTCTTATAGAATATATGGTAAATTATGGCAAGCGAAATGCACATTAATCCTTTAAACTATAGGTTTAACAGTTAAACCCATAGTTTAACACCTCTTAAACCCCTAGTTTCAGGTGCCGTTTGCACATTAATTCTTAAACCGTGGTTTAAAGTCTTAAACCGTAGTTTAAAGTCTGTTAAACCCATAGTTTAAGAGACGACCAATCAAATGAGCTGAAACCCCGGTTTAAAGTGTCACGTGACTCGTTAAAACGATGTTTTACATATAATACTTTAAACTGTGGTTTAAGACATTAATCTAGGGTTTTACGCGCCAAATGCACATTAATTCAGTTAACTCTTAAACCTATAGTTTAACAACTCTTAAACCCATAGTTTCAGGTGCCGTTTGCACATTAATTTCTTAAACCGTGGTTTAAAGTCTTAAACCGTAGTTTAAAGTCTGTTAAACCCATAGTTTAAGAGACAACCAATGAAATTAGCTGAAACCCCGGTTTAAAGTGTCACATGACACACTACTTGACGCACTAATATAATAACGAATGATATACGTGTAGAAAATCTGTATTTGATAAATTTTTAATTTCGCATTTTAAATTTGATTTAGTTTATACATTATAAACAATTATTTGGACAATATCTAAAAGTAATCATTTTGGATGTGAAAAAAGATTAGCGCAAAGCGTAAACTTGTTTTTTTATCCATTCATTTATTCAACACAATATTTCTTTATATATGCGTTTTAACCCATTTTTTTTTAAAGAAACATTGATCTGACACCCTCGTGAAAAATCAACGGTCACAAAGACTTGAAATTGATTGTATATTTGTTATAATAAATTGCATATCACTTTGACAATTGTTCATCTAGGCCTGCCATTAGCAGGCTGTTGTAAAACATTAGAAGTATGTTGTCTTACCTGTTTGATTATTTGACAATTTGCAATATTTCGGATGTTAAATAAGAATATTTGGTTACACGGTCCTAGTATGACAGGTTACAGTATATGAAAAAAACTACATTTCCGAAAAAAATGTATGTACAAAAAAACATATATCATAGACTTTAATTTCTCATACGAAACCGGAAATGATCGAGCGAATCCGAAATTAAACTTCACTTTATATACAAACAGGCAACTGAATTAATAAATTTGGTCACAGCGCCACTATGTAACGGCATGGCATCATGTTACTATGGGGGCTGCTAGTCATTTTAACAAGCGGGCAGTTTACCTAAACATTGTTTCTGCTAAGCACCAGTACTAGACTTCTCTTCTCCGTTTGAAACTAACAATTTTCTCACATAAAGAGACATGGTCGGTAGGAATACTCGATTCTATGCGGTGCACGACATTTCGCCGAAAGACATTTCGTCGACTACGACACTTCGCCGAATAAGATAGTTGGTCTAATACGACAGTTTGTCAAAGACAAGACTACGACATGTGGTCGAAAATACAGCATTTGGTCGAAAACTGTCAAATTGCAAATAATCCCTTTGTTATTGACTTATATTCTTAAAGCTCACGTTGTGCACAAAAAATTTATACAAGAGTATAATATATCAATAGTGCACGGCGATCTCCCTGCTGGTCTTTATTCATAGGGTGGTCTCTATTTGGAGGTGGTCTTTATCACAGGTTTATCTGTATATACAGTCATGTCCTTGCCTACCCATTGTTCCTGGTAAGTATCAGTCTAAGAATCCTATACTACTTAACCCCTTAAGTTAAGTTTTCAGGATCACGGAACCGCGGGACTCGAACACAAGTAGAACGGTCTAATACATAATGGTCAATTACTAAAAACTAAACTTGCCTAAAGCTCACATACTAGTAATTATACAAGATAAATAGCAAATAGAAAAATAGTATCATTGAAGCCTGTACAGCATTACTTTTACTAGGTTTAGTAAGACATAATAAAATACCTCTCAAACATTCCATGATCTGTGGAAAACACGTTTTCTAATTTGGTTTAAATTTACGTTTTGCGTCGTATGATTGACCGATGCATTATACAGACGATAGCCTATGTCATGTTGTGAATGTTTATTAATTGTAAATACAAAATAAGTGCCTCTAGCTTTTCATTTACGGGCAGTTTACCTATAACCATTGTTTCTGGATCGAACCAGTACTACGTGTAGATCCATATCGTCCGTAATAAACTATATATTTGGGCTCACGCAAAGAAACATGTTCTGCGATTTGTGATATTCGGCAGGTGCCGCCAGACTTGACAAAATGTTCAACAAACAAAATCGATAACAGTTACGCCTTATGAAAAAAGATTAGATTGGAATAAGACAAAATTTGTCTAAACAAAGAAAAATACAAACTATTGAGCCATACATATTGAAGTAGACACGATTCAATTTGATTTATTGTTTACGTTTTTCCCCGATACGTTCCAAGATGGAGGACGGCGAGAAGCTTCATTCTACATCACGCTGACAAAATTTTCAACATACAAAATCGATAAAAGTTACTGTACGCATTACGAAAAACAGATAAGGTTGGAATGAGACTGATGTTACTTAAAGAAAAAAACAAAACTATTGAGTCATAAATATTGAAGAAGACACGATTAAATTTGATTATTTTTCAAGATGGAGGACAGGTGGACGCTGGGAGTTTCCGATTTCGGCAAACCTCGGATATTCTCCATCGATGCTAAAATCTCGCCATCCGCGATAAAAAGGTTGAACTTGTATAGAAGATACGAGAGTTGCCAATCCATGTGTATATAGGTCCGTGTGATAACTAAATAAACAAATAAATGAATAAAATTACATGTTTGCGCCACGCGCTGAAATGTTTTATGAACGGTTGCTTGTTATGTTACAAAGGTCCCCTGAATTACATCCGAAGATAGCATATAAATAGTGACCAAGGAGTTGTTTTTTGACAGCCTATGTCATGTTGTGAATGTTTACACACAGATTCCACGCGTCACGGTGGAAGGTCGCGTGATACTTTGAACTGTGGTTTCGGCTAATTTGGTTGGTTGTCTCTTAAACTAGGGGTTTGGCAGAACACGTGACACTTTAAACCGGGGTTTCAGCTCATTTGATTAGTTGTCTCTTAAACTATGGGTTTAACAGACTTTAAACTATGGTTTAAGACTTTAAACCACGGTTTAAGAAATTAATGTGCAAACGGCACCTGAAACTATGGGTTTAAGAGTTAAATCTAGGGTTTAACAGATTAAATGTGCATTTGGCGCGTAAAACCCTAGATTAATGTCTTAAACCACAGTTTAAAGTAAATATGTATGCAATTGTCGTTTTAACGAGTCACGTGACACTTTAAACCGGGGTTTCAGCTCATTTGATTGGTCGTCTCTTAAACTATGGGTTTGGCAGACTTTAAACTACGTTTTGGGACTTTAAACCACGGTTTAAGAATTAATGTGAAACTATGGGTTTAAGAGTTGAATCTGGGGTTTAACAGATTGAATGTGCATTTGGCGCGTGAAACCCTGGATTAATGTCTTGAACCACAGTTTGAAGTAAATATGTATGCAATTGTCGTTTTGACGAGTCACGTGACACTTTGGACCGGGGTTTCAGCTCATTTGATTGGTCGTCTCTTAAACTATGGGTTTAACAGACTTTAAACTGCGTTTTAAGACTTTGAACCACGGTTTAAGAATTGATGTGCAAACGGCGCCTGAAACTAGGGGTTTAAGAGGTGTTAAACTATGGGTTTAGCAGTTGGACCTATAGTTTAAAGAATTAATGTGCATTTCGCTTGCCATAGTAAATCACTTAAACGTCATGAAGTGAACAAATTAATTAATTAATAATAATAATAATAATATTAGAAACATGTTCTGTAGCAATGCTCGAGGGTGAATCGCATCTGTATAAGGTGGGATTAGAGGGATTGGAGTGGTTTCATCACGACAGACAAGCTTGTCACCAGGTGATATTACGCTATGATGATTTTAAATCAATTTTAAGCTTTGAAGACTGAAAATTGATTATGTCCGCTTCTGCCAAATAATGAAGGGACTAATGTCTCCTTGTGCAAAATTGGGCGGGTTGTTTAACGCGAGTGTTGCTCGCATTCTTCACACGTCACATTTAAGTATGAATACATTTAAATTACCGGTAATATTTAAATTTATAAGTAAAGCAAAATAATAATAATAATAATAATAATAATAATAATAATAATAATAATAATAATAATAGCTTTATTTACCGAAGGTTACACATTTAGACATATGAAAACATATATTCTAATTTTCAATATGGCCTTCAAAGTAAAGAAACAAAAACCTTTACTATTGAATCACCTATTATCAGAGTTCTGTCTCTTTTCGGTGTCTCAGAAATTGGTGTGTTTTGGGCTGATAAGATTTCCGGCTGGCTGTACAGAAAGTTTAGGGCTAACTGTATTTTTATCACACGTGGTTTTCAATTCCTGCTCATTTTTATACTGTGTAAGCAGCAATTTAAGCTTCGCATTTACTTCTTTTATAGATGCATTTCCATCTCCGAGACTTTTCTCAATGCTGCTGATTATTAATGGCAAATCGTTCTCCATGAACCGCTGTACATGTTTCCCGTTAACCAGACATGATGATCGAGTATGGTACATATTTAACGTGTACATATGCGTCTTACCACACGTAACCTTGTACTTTGTTTCTACATTATGCCCTTTCTGATCTGTAACATGAATTATTTGATAGCAGTACTGGTTATCATCACTGGAATAAAACTGTTCTGCAGATAATCTGAGAAATTCATACGCCCCAGTATTTAAACAAATTTTAATACCTCCTCCGGTGTATGTAATTTCAACTTCACTGCGCTCCGTTGCATCCAGTTTCTTCTCTATTGCCCTCTTTTCGATAAGACTATATTTCCTTTTTTCCGTTGAAATCTGAACTTCCGGTTCTTCGTTGACGAGCGAAATTCTATTTTCCTGCATAATTACTTTAATTTTAATTGTAAGCGGGTAAAGTTATATCTTCGGAAATGTTGAATTATTTTCTTCCGTTTGATATGTTTTTTGCCAATTTTCGGGGTGATTTGTTGTAATTAATAATTTTTTATCACTTTTTGTTTTGACGTTAAGAAAAAATTTGTTTTTCCGGATATGACGTCACCACATTATAGTTTGTACTAAT
>JAFMSR010000005.1:37123774-37167790 GCA_022818135.1 Saxidomus purpurata | reverse complement strand
TTTTATACAAAATGAGGAACGGCAAGTCACTTTTAACAAACAGTTTGTAGATTCCCTCCAGGCATTTATCTGTAAGTTTTCCCTGCTTGTTCTACCAATTGTTTGAATTGTTGCTCAGTGAATATGTACTGCCGTTAAAACACCTTTGTTTACTAACCACACTGGCAATAAAAGGGGTGATATTTTGATAAACTTGATGTATGATTTTCAAAGCTTGGTAAAGTTCGGGGTTTTTTACACACAAGGTCAAAATTTTTTTTTTTTCCAAATTCAGACTACATCTGTACTATGTTAGACAAAGTAAATTGATAAGAAAATTATCATAGTGAATATGATGTCAAGAATTTAAATGTATGCTCATTAAATGTAATATATCTATAGAGAAACAATAGTTACCATAATTCAAATGTAATTGATCCATGAAATTACCTCAACTTATTTTTTTACGTATGGTTCATTGTACTTGTATTTTACCATATTTTAATCTGTTAATGTCTCATCTACCATCCATCAAATTGCAGACAGTGACTGGGCACATGCCATGGAAGCTTCGCTTTTAATCAAAACAATCTTATTCAGTTTCTTACAGAATATGTCACATTATGAAATTCTAAGTGCTAGATTTACCTACATTTTATTCCATTTTTGTACAGAGTTTATCAGCGTTTATAAGATAAGTTTTTGTGTACTGTATGTTGTTTATTTTCTGATGAAGACATGAAGTCAAAACATGTAAATTGAAAACTTTGTGTTGTCTTGATTTTATTTATACTATGTCAGATAAGCTCAGCTGTGAGCGCAAAACAAAACCTTGTAGATGCAATAGAAGATTTATTTTTGAGACAGTATTGATCAAACTTTTACAAATTGTGTCCTTTGATAAAAGCTTCACCTTTGTACATCTTTTGCAAGCCATGAACAAAAGTTTATTTTTATCCCCCATCAGTTCACTAGGGTTATTGATTTGTGGTAACTGTTTAAAAGGTCAAGGTCAGAGTGAAAAATGATTTCCGGGTGATAACTCCAGAACTGTTCATGGAATAATCTTTAAATGTCTGTGTAATGTGAAAGATCTAATACTTGCCAGAACCATTTTGTTTACAGTGCACTCTCAAATTTTCATTTGAGAGTACTTTAAGATAAGTGAATAACCGCTACTGATTTTGACGCCACCCTCTTATATGAATGGTAATGTTGGCCAAGTTCTTTGTCTATATTTAAAGGCAGAACTTTATGATAAAATACTTTAGCTTCAAAATTACATACATATTTGCATTTTTAAATATTTTTACTTTATATGATTTTTAATACCAAGTCACTGCATGTAATATCTAAATGAAATTAGTGAGATAGTAAAATCAACAGGGTATTTCATTATTTATTACACTGTGTTTTTAATTTATTAATAAGCATATACAGTATAATTTCATTATCACTATTTTATTTCACATCTTTAATAACAAAAACAACTACTATTATTTCCATTTTAAATGTGCTGTAGGAAAGCTGTATCAGTGTGAAAACCTACTTTAAATGTCTCTGTTTGATTTTGATTTGAAGCAAATTTTATAAAGGTCTGTCCATAAGAGCATTTATATTAGCTTGTATTCTTGGATGAGACCTCGCCATGTCTCCTACCATACCTATAGCTTTCAAAATGTTATTTCTCTAAGTCCAAAAAAGGAGAGATTTACCTGACTGCAATTTCCAGTCAGTTTCAGCCAAAGAGTGAATTTGATTGGTTGCCCAAAAGTAGGTCAATCGTGGTGACCAATGAGATCTGTGAGTGCGAATGACCTTTAGTTAATGTCTCTTTGTTAAATGTTTATTCCTATTTATTGATTTTATCTTGTATGAGTTTAATCTTTAATGCCACTTTGTATGATATTGTTTGTTACTTTTAGTGCACTAGGATGGTGCATTTTCCTTCTTTTGATCGTTAGAACATTAGACAAATAATAAAAAAGAAAACTTGAATTTAAACATATTTAACATTAATCTAATCTGAGTGAAAAACATCTGCTTGAAGTTGAGTTCCTGTTCAGCTGGATTTAAAGTTAGGTAAAGGCGCATTTTTGTAAACAGTTAAAGGTCATATTGATCATTAAGACAACTTTTACACATTTGTTTGATGTACCCCTATGTACCCCTATAGCTACACTCCACTGACTCTGCTGAGTAAAAAGAAACATTTTTAAGTTCATATTTATTTTCTATACATATCAATACATCATTATGACTAAAATCTACCAGACATACGATAGTGTTATGGTGTCACTCTTCCAAACATACGATAGTGTTATGGTGTTACTCTTCCAGTGCTGTTCTCTTGAGATGACTATGTCAATCAGTGTGGACTTGGATTGCAATGCAAAGGCAGATCTTGATCTATACTTGTTTGAAGGTACAGATACAATGTTCACACAGGAATACTATATAACCGTTATATACAGTTCCTGGTTCACACAATCATTATAGAAATCAAAGATATCTTAGTTGCATCAGAAATCTTGTTCAGCATAAAATTTCAATCAAAACAAACATTTTGTCACATCTAATTCAATACAGTTGTACCATTATAGACATGCAATTTACGTAATATTTGTTTAAAATATCAGTGTCTTTTCCATATTTCATACTTATTATTTGTCTTAGCTGATAATGCCAATAAAACTTGAAACTGAATCTGTTTATTATATACTGGATTTTTTTCATCTAATAAAAAGTAGCATTGGGTATACCTTCTATTTCTGTCGGTCAAGTCTTTTCTGGAGAATAATTCAAGAACCATTGTGTGTACATTCTTCAAACTATTGTTGCTCTTAACAAGTGGATGACCGTTACAAATTATAAGGCCACTCTTGTAAGGGTCCATATTGCAAAGACTTTGGTTTCAGGACAATAATTTCAAAACCATTCAAACTACATTCTTCAAACCTCATGTGGTGGTTGCCATTAAAAATGGATTAACTTCTATCAAAAGTTCAGGTCATATTGACCATGACACTTAAATTGTTTCTGGACAAAAAATGATGGGATCTTCTCTTGTGACAATTTGTGACAGGCAAGCCTTATAGACACAAATGGAGATATTAACCATGTATATCTACAAAAATTAGTTCAGTATTTCGAAGGATCATGTCAAATTGGTTTGGCTAACTCTTTTCCAAGTTACTTGTTGCATCTAGGCAGGGATCTTCTGTATATATGATCTCTTATCTAGGGGACATTCCATTCCTACAAACAGCTCATAGATTTTTTCAAAGCAGAATTGTTTTGAACTGTATATTGCTATTATTGTTACCATAACAAAAGTTTCTACTATTCTGAAATTCAGAAAAAGTTACCAAGGTTCATTAAATCTGGCAAAATGTTCGAAGAAATACCACCACTTATTTAATCTGGGTCCTTATATTAGGACCTAGATTTAATATACCAGGTCCGTATATTTATATTCCAATCCGTTATTTAAGCAAAAAAGTATATATCATAGCATGAACCTATGACAAGACACCGTCTGTCAAAGTGACAGAGATTAATTTTTTTGTGAAAATAGTACTTGAAAAACATGAGGAAAATGGTTAAGAAAGATCCTTTCAAGGAAAAGCCAAAACCACCAAATCGAGCACAGATTTTAGCAGACTTAACGTCTGCATCAAAGAATGACGTCGTGTTTAAACAACAATACGAACACTCTGGTAAGTTGATCTGTTACAGATCTTTCTCCAAAATTAGTCAACACATAATGCATAACCTGTTAGGAGTATGTTAACCACAAGCACCTTGTTCCAAGTAGAAACCTGAATCTCCATATCCCCAGTCCCAAACACAGAAGAATTACTTTAACAAGCTTTCCATACAGGGTAGGCTAGGGTAGCCTAGTCAACTTTAGTCAAAGTTGGAAGCTAGAGAGTTGGCTTTCTTCTAGCGTGGTGGAACCTATGCTGGTGGTATCTCCAAAAAACAGCTATTTACAGAAAAACAGATGAAGATATTTTTTTCAGGGTATATTTCAACATTGACAGTCGATGAAATGAAATGCTTTAACAGCAAACGTAGTGATAGCTGCATGTGCAGCTCTGTGACGTCAAAGCAGCCGATACAATTGTACTTGATCCATTTTGCTAGAAAAATTCTTAAATATAGACATCAAAATCACCCAGTTAAAGTTAGCATATTTGATAAAACTTGTTTCTTTTCTTTTGTATAAAAATATATATTCTATGGAAACTGTTATCTCTTGTTAGTTAATATTTCGGCTCTAAAAACCATTTCCCACCTGTTGATTGTCAAATATCACATACCACCAGCATTGGTTCCCTTCATGCTGAAATTTCAAGTTTTGACATGTGTCGTGTCATTGGTCAGTTTAAAAGCTTGCATGAGGTCATGTTTGTTGTTATTTGTACTTTTATTTGTACCTGGTAGTCTTTAAATAAAGATTATTATAGTCAGTGAAATTTAACCACTATTTGCCAGACAAAGTACTTCCCCCTTATTAGTGATGAATACTTGGGGAGTATCAAATTAAAGATATAAATACAACCACACATGTTGAACTGTTTCGGCAGTAGAGAGACATCTAAGAAGCAGTCTCTAAAAGCTACCACACATCACTGGTTCAATCAAGAAAGAACAACATGAAGTCTTCCCTTCTATATAAAATAACTGCAAGATGAAAAGTTTGTCGAAAGTTCAAATGATTTTGTTGTCAAGTTCAAAACTGAGAGCAGGTCACATGATGTAGGTTATTGTAAGGGTATCTTTGAATTTACTACAACTTTTTGTACAAGAATTGGGTTTTGACCCTCAAAATTTGCAAGAAACATTACTGTCAGACCCTCAGAATACAGTTGAAGGGCCATTTCTCGTTGAAATAAAGAACATAATTAGTTAGAAGCCATGTAAGTTAAAATGAGTCATACCAGTTATATTTCACATTGCCCTTGCAGCTTGTGGAACTCCTTTTAGACAGCAATGTACCTGATAAAACAATACATTGAACGCCAAACATTATAAAAGCCAATATTACTGAAAATTTGGCAACACCGATTTTTTTAGAGAACTAAGATAAGGTTTTGTAATAATTATATATGTACAAGAAACTTCTTCTGTTAAGTTAGTAGAGATATAAGTTCAGTATGCTTGTAAAATCAGTTCCTAAAACTTACAACTTTTCATTTCAGGCCCAACTGTAATACAGTCATCAAAAGAGGAAATGTCCGATCCTTCTGATGCTGTACATGGACACAATACTGGACACGGTGAATCCACAGACAGAGTTCAAATTAACCAAACATATGAACAAGTTACTAGACTTATACAGTTGCATACACAACTTGCTAGTGAACCCAAACTTTTAAATGAAAAGTACGAGCATCTGGAAAAACTAGGACAGGATGTTTCAGATTCTATATCAGAACTTAAATCAGCAGCAGACTCTATTGTAAAAACAGCAGTAAAATAAGTAAAAGAAAAAATTGTCTTTCTTTTGAAATGGAACCCACAATTCCTTCCAATTTGGTAAGTTCACGAGTCATTCTAATGCGCTAAATCTTGTAATGTTGATACAGTCTCAAAATCGAATGATCTGTTATTTTAGAGCAATGTGCATTAGAGCCTCATTTTTGGACGTATCTCAACCCTTGTGTGGGATTTCCTTATCCACAACTCATGAACATGTTAGATTCACTTTATCTATATTTTAATATGCCCGTGTTATATTTCTCTAGTACCACAATGGCTACACCCTCCTGAATTATTCCTTCAATCACATAACCTACAGAGGATGCTTCAGTTTTTAATAAAGCAGTGCCTCCTTGACATAGATTATTTCTTACATACTGCTCCGTTTGCAGGTTTCAATGAAAATTAGGTCAACACACACTTCAAACTGCAGTTACCATAGTATTTTATGGAGAGCAACCAAAAAGTTTGAGCTGCGTTTGTGACAAGAACAATAAAGTCAAATGCATGTTTTCATTATTTTCATTTCAAAATATCCTTTATTCATATAATAATATACAAAACTTGAATATATTTTATAATAATTATGTATATAATATACTGTAAATTATTTGTATATGTAAATTCAATGATATTGACCAACACTCTCATACAAGAGAATATATACAGTTGTAGATGAAAAATGTGTAATAAAGCTGCATATTTATTGCTTATAAAGCTAACAGTGTATTTATCAAACAGTACAGTTAGTCAAGGCCTTCTGTAATAATGAGAGAACCGACGTGGAACATGTACCAAAGTTTTCTCTTGATGAGATGAGTAGATGTACATGAATGATTGAATGCTGCTGAGACAAGCTGTACCAATGCTGAACTCGAAAACAGAGGAAGCAAGTGATGAGAAAAGAAGCACACATATGCAGGAGAAAACTAATACACAAGTGGCAGCAGTATACAATGCCTCGCATCACACTCTTGGCATATATGATTCTTTAACTCCAATACCGTACACTACAAACTGCCACAGATGAAACAAAGTGAAAACTAATGTTAACAGTGTAAAATGAAACACATTAATATCTTCAACATAAATCTACTGAGCTAAAAACTAATGTGACAAAATGTCCTTTCCTCACCACATGCATGCTTCCTCCAGGTACAGTCATTTGATTGGTTGATGAATGTGTTTGTAATACTCATTTCAGTTTTAAGCTAAACATGATGGTATACCCCTTCAATATGCTTAATATCAGCTCGGCAATCAAATTGTTTGGCGATAATGAAGCTCGTAAAGACACTGTAGCTAACAGAATCTCACTAACTAGTGTTTTAGATACCTTGTATCAAATGAAAAGTGTTAAAAATTCAGATAAAAAACTACACTTAATAGGGTAACTTGCACTCAAATTTTACCTTTGGAGAGCTATGATTTTAAATTTGGCAACTCTTACCTTGAATAGCAAACACTAAGAACAATTATTCACAAACTAATTCAAAACCTAACCTAGAAACCCTGAATATAAGTCTAAAATTAAAAATTTGATCAATTTTTACCCGTACAATAAAAACACTTTCGGTCACCATATTGCTAATTTGTTAATTGAATGCTCTAAATTTTCTAGCCAGGTTTCTACATTCATAAGACTATGTTTATTTAAAGTGTGATACTATGATATTTGTGACTTTTCCTAATGACAACTAAAGATGTCAACAGCTGAAATAAAATTATCTAAGCAAATGTGCGAGACAAATGTAAAACACAAGTAAGGCTGTCAGCTTCAATTACTCCTTCTGTTATGGATATGGTAACTGTTACGAAAAATGTAGAAGAAATAATGAAAACTGACTCACGAAAGTAATGATGAAAAAGTAATCACAGAAAGCTATAAAACATAATCTCCGGTTAAAACATCACAGGGTGCACTGGCACTTGGAAATGATTTATTTCAATGAGATGCCGATCACATGCACAGAAGTACAGTAGCTGTGGATTGTACTTCGGGATTAAAGCATCGTAAGGCTTGCTGAATGTCACACAGCACAAACTGAATACTTGCCTTGCTATCTTATTTTCTTTTTCTTATAGAAACCTACATGACATGGACGGATAAATTAATCACAACACTAAATGTTGATGCCCTACTGCTATACACAATATTTTCTCTTTAAAAGGTCAATGTAGTCTGCACTGGCTTTGGCAAAATTTGATCCGAGAACTGGATCATCACCTCGCATCATTGGTCGCATTTGGTCATGTGGTGCTGAAAACGAAAACAGAACAGCCTTATTATGTTTATAAACAAGAGCCCCAAAACTTGGCACTGAATACTAGTTCCCTCATTGTTATAATCAAACATGTTTTTCAATAAACTGCTATATCTACAGTTTTCTACACAGTTTACACATAGATAGATACATGTATTGTCAATGAGTGTGCCAATTTTGAAGTATTTTGCGAAAAAACCAAGATTAGATAATCTTCCTCCGTATCAAATCAAAGCCTATAACTACGTAAGGTCTTTATGTTTAGTTTAACCATATTTATTCGCCAATTCTTACAAAACATATATGTAATTACAAATCATTGTGCAATACAAAAAGCAAGTGGATAGAACCGAAAGCAAACTGCTTGTTAAAAGGTTGGTTCTTTACGTTTAATTTGACCAATCAAAAGTTGGATGCCTATAATGTTCTTTATGTTTAATTTGACCAATCAAAAGTTGGATGCCTATAAACACCGAGATCAAATTTGGTGAAGACTGGGTAAACATGACCAAGCTAAAGGTGGTCAATACTAAATCTGCAACCAAATAGCCATAACTCTTGACTGTCTTGGAGAAATCCAGCTGGTTACTGAATTTGGTCAAGATATGCTTATAAACCTGGGAACAAGGTTTGATAAAAATTGGACAATATTTTACCAAGTTTATGAGCTGAATTTTAACAATGAAACATCTGCAACCATATCATCAGTGTCTTTACCAATCTGCCAAGTTATCTAACTTTCCCAAGGTATTATGCCCATAAATATAGTGACCATTATTGTTGATTGGATAAAACTTATTCCACTTAGAGAGCAGACAACTGGATGCTGCCCACTTCTGATCTGATGTCTAGAGACTGTGGTGTAAACATAAGGATACAACTGCAAATATAAGTACAGATCCACTGTCTGTAATCATCTACAGATATGCCACCAGGACATAATATCTCTTAACGTATAAAGGGACATAACTAACTTGTGTGAAGATATTTTTTTCAGCCTTACAACAATGAGAGGGCAATGATAAGTTACTCCTGTGTTCTAAACCTACCTGCTTCTAAATGTTTTGCTATACTTCTATCAAGTTCAGCACGTAATCTGTTGCTGAGTGCATCATCTGCCAGACTTCCATTTATTTTGCTGAGGTCCAGTGTGTGACCATTCATAGACAAGTTTGTAAGGCTGCCATGCATTCTAGTTCTCTGTCTCTCGGCACTGTAAATGACAAACCAAAACCCATACACTTGCAAACTCTTCTTTACACTGTGCAAAATAACAAGCCCTAAATTCTACACTATCTTGGCATGGATTTAGTTAAGGTACTCAGCAGTAAGAAGTTGGAACTTCCAAGAATAACTTTCACATTGCTAATCAACTTATATTGCTTAGGGTAGGCTGTTCTAACTTTAGGAACAGTCTAATGTCATAACCAATTAACCTGTTCATGGAATATCATCATATAATATTTGAGCAACCGTTTAGTATGTTTCACTAAGTACTCGCTATGAAGTCCAATCTGTAAGATGGGCAAGTCCATTTTAGAAATCTAGCACAGTCAGGGATGACAGTGATATAAGTTTGTATCCTACATTTGTACATACACTAACTTGTTTTTGAAGTCGAATGCCTTGTCTGTTGACCTGTACAACTGCTCGCTCAGTCTCATCCTCCATTGCATCTCACTCTCGTATAAATCATGGTAACGTTTGCTTCCAATTCTTTAGTTTCAAGTTTTGCAGCTGCTTGTTCATATTTTATACGTAACTCTATACATTCCTCCTGTAGAAAACAAGGAAAAATTACATCAGGCGAACAACATGTACATTCAAAATAGGCTCAATATGACTATGCATGCTTTTTGAGGGTGTGCCAATGAATATTGCAAAAGGATAAGTAACGTGTTTTTCTGTTAAAAATGGTAAATTTGCTCAAATTTTGGACTGGGATTGCAATTATTCTATTATATAGTGTTCATATAGAAACTGGACTAGCTCTAGACATTGTCTGCCTATCATAACTTGTACAAAATGTAAAAAAAATCAAGATCAAATATAGCCCTCACGAAGGAACACCACTCAAAATTTTTTTTGTAGATAGACAGACAGATCTTTGTGCAAAATGAGCCACTGACAGAGAAGAGGGGTATGATAAAAAACCTTCAAACACATCAAGTACAAACCTCAAACTTTTTCCTATCACCTCTAAGCTTGGATTCTTGTTCTTCTCGGCTTGTGTCCAGACGGTGCCGGCTCCGAGCCTGTTCCTCTAGGTAGTTATTTACTTCGTCAAGTTTACGGTTCAACTCCTGGCGATACCTTGCTTCAATGTCTTTCTTTGCCTCATCAACTGTAGACTTCTCAGTGTATCCAGTCTCTACTGAATTCTGAAATATATTTTCATTACATCGGTACAACAGCCCGGACTTGTAGCGGAATCCTGCAAACAGTTTGGCAGTATCATAGGAAACAATAAACAAACATACCATCACTTTCAACACACACCCTCCAACTTTTGTTTGCTGTAAAAGAGTACTGTTTGTTTTAAAAGATTAAAAATTTAAACAAAAATTCTGTCGACAGTTTTAAATATTACGGTTATGAGTACCAGTACACAAATCGCCATCAGATTCTCGAATAAACATTCAGAAAATTCACAAGAAGATTGCAAATAAGCTGTAAGCTTTTTATCACTGAAATCGAATAATAAATGGCATTCTGATATTCTCTACAAAGCATTAAGATCGTTAAAAATGAGTATCTTGGTAAGTAAGCAGAAGTATTCCAGCACTCAATACATGTAACCATGACAACAGTACCAGTGCTGAGACAAGGTATCTCTTCCAACAAAACCACAGAGTCTTACCAAGACCAGTGAGTGACTTGGTGGGAAAACTCCATACATACTGGGTAGCAAATATGTTTACTTTGCTAAATACATATGATAAGTGACATGAGAAAACCAGTCTTATTGTCAGTATCATCCAACATTATTTGTATGCATTGTCTGAATCTACCATATGTAAAAGATATTTACTGAAACTTGGAGAATACAATACTGAAAATTAACAAAGATGTCATTTAAAATCACCTACATGGACAGAAAACCAAGATGTCCTTAAAAATATATTGACATCAACGTAAGTTTTCTGTTTCACTGAACGTTATACGCTTATTTGGATCAAGAATAGAAGCAGAAAAATATTGCAAATTGGAACCTTTTTTTAAAGTTGAATGTCTCAAGATTTTGCAACAATGGTCTGTTTTTTTACGAGACTGTTACGAGACTGGTAAGTCACTCACCACTTTGAAAAGCTTTTAAGAGCAGGTTGCCATAACAACATGAATAATATTTTTCAATCATTTTTTCAAGGGTTTCAAACATCTGTGATTGAAGTGACTACTAGAAACTATATGATATTTCATTCTTTTTTAAATGCAAATGACATTTTGTCCTTGAGTCCAGTTTTCTCATATACATGAACATATCTTGTGCATGCAAAAATGACATTACTGGTTATGGGTACCAGTATTTTGCAGTTAATCTGTGAAGACAGTCATACCACAATAGGTTAATCTATACCAAGTACAAAGTACAACATACACATACATTCGTATTTTGCAAATACATGTATTAAAACATTACAATTTAAATCAGTCTGTTGGCATATCACAGAACAAAAATACTAAACTACAAAACTAGTGAAAACAAGTAAAGAAACAAAGCAGCAAATGGAAGAAAAGATGAAAGTAAAAGACACACAGAAAATTCTGTAAAGAATCCCAGCCATTAAACACACTGCTATGAAAACTTTTGTATCATGTGACCTGCAGCTAAACGAGTTGAAGACTCTGTCTGTACAACAATAATAAAACATGTGCAACCATCAACATGCCATGCCAGACAATAACCTATACCTTGTACACTCGGAACTCTTCCTCAAGTTTTCTCTTACTGCGGTCAATCTTTTGGACTGACCGCTCTAACTTTTTAACAGTTTTAAGCTCAGCTTCGAGCTGCTGGTTTTTCTGGTTTACTCGTTGTTTCTCCTCTACCTCGTCTTGTAGCTGTATTTTCATATGCTCCAACTAATAGTAATATCAATATACATGAAATACAATGTATGAGGTAAACAGGAAGTTTCTTGTTATGAAACAAGTAATACAAACATGGTGCTGAGTGTGTATAAAAATAATACATATCATACCAAGAAGCATTGTGAAAATTGATGACTCAATTATCTCAAATCTGAGTTGAGCATTGATCAAATTAATGAAATTATATATAATGAGGAACATGATTACATGTCAGTGCAAGACTAAATGTATAAAAAATAGAATTATATCAAAGAAAAGCAAACCAGGCCAAATGGCGCTATACCACTCCCCTGAGTTATCAGAGAGAACTTGGTTCTACAGCTTTTTCAAAGCCCCAAACTCTCCAATGCATCATAAAACTTTACCCAATGACCTACTTAATCACAGATGACCCAGTTTCTATACTAGACAATCATTCAGTAAGACTATCATTATGACAAAATTTCATGCTACTATATGAGGATTTTCTCTGTTGTTTTATGACTTATTTTTTACCCTAATTGACCCAGTTTCTGTCTTATTGAGACCAATATTCTGAAACATTTGTATGAAGATTTGATGATTATAAAATCTGTTGCAATTTAAACAAGTTTGAGCCAAATCCACAGTCTGACAAAAAAACAATGAAGATCTACAAGTCCCTGATTTTCAGCACTGATGCCTCAGTTTTAATCCTAATACGACTTCATCAAGACCAACATTTTGACAAGTTTTATGAACATCTATTGAATACTAGAGATGCAAGTTTTAAGGGGATTTTTCACCATTTTTGTTATTGTGATCCCAGTTTTGACTGTGAATGACCTAGTTCCAATCCTATTCAGTACCTTTATTTCATGAACACGAATATTCTAACCAAGATTCAGAAAGTTTCAATGAAAGTTAGTAGTGGTAAGAAACAAGGTCAATATTGAAGGATGGACAGACAGACAAAGGGTGATCATTGTACCTCATCATGAGCCTTTGGCTCAAGTAAGTTAACAACTATCTGCAATAGTAAAATTATCATGGGAAAGCTATTAAAAGGCAAAACATTCAGTTTTTATGGGATATCAGTATTTGGTTTAGCGTTTCCAAATTCAGCTCTTTATTTTGTATATCTGATAGTTTATAAAGAATAGCTATAAAATAGTGAATTTTTCTAAGACATACATTTAATTGTTACTAATAAAACATGCCTGAAAATCATCATGGTAGCTAAATCAGATAAAAGCGGTATAAAATCCCATAAAAACTAAATTCTGATATGGCAATAGTTGTTAGATGTGTTACCTGGGATTTGACGGAGACAAGCATTTCTTCCATAGCATTTCTCTCCTTGTCAAATGCAGAGTGAAGATTACTCATTCGGTTTTCATTAAAATCCTGCACCTGTAGGGAAGGGAGGTAAGCACAAAGGGTTAGTGAAGGGAGACAACTATCACCAGTGATATAAGATTGGGTAAATAGAAGTAGTGTATATGTCATTCCTTTAACAGACTTTACATACTTGTCAACACTCCATTTCTCAAAATATAAAATAGAAATTGCACAGGGCTGATAATTGACAGCACTGTGAATTTTGTTTTGCTTAAAGCTTTATGAAGTATCAATCCCCTAGTATTTGCATATATTATTCGCACATAACCATTTTGACTCTTTCCATTATGTGAATTTGGACTTAAGTTTCACATAAAGTTAAGACATGACACATACTGTATTTTTAAAGAAGTCATAAAGAATCAAAAGTTACTTGAAAGTTAAAATTATCAGTTACAAAATTAGTTACAGTTTGACAAGCTAATAATTAGCTCATAAGAAAATGTAAATCTATCAAATAAATTTAGTAGAAAGCATTTCAAAAGTTACAGCGGAGTTGCAGTTAAATCAAGCAGTTATATATAGCAAACATCTAGCAAACCCATGTTTACTGATCAACATAAACAACACATGATACACACACAACAGATCAGAACCCCCTCCCCCTCCCAAATCAATTCAGGGCATTGTTTAACATACATATGGCAGTCACAAGAAATAGAAATTACTGCTTGTGATTATTTGGTCTACTTGTTCATTATAATATGACACATGAGACACCATTTACTACATATAGCCAACTAAACACAACCAGATGTAGTCACTGGTAGTGGATATGAAGTAGCATGGACCGAGTTTTTGCTACTAATGTCAAAATCCATACAAGTTGTGAATATTCACATTCATATACCAGGTAAAACACTTTGATTTGTCTAAAGTCTGACTAAGAAGAAGAATGTGTCTACTTCAAAACTAAACTATGACCTCATGTGTGACAGTGTCTCATGCTTCAGTACGACTGATCAAAATCAGTCTGAGATAAAAGTAAGAAGTCAACATGTTAAAAAACAACTAAAACTTCAAAATACATAACAACAACTATCAAACTGAAAGAAAAATCAACAACTGAAAATTCCAATATCTAGTACTATCACTATGTTATGTATCACTACACTGGAAAGAAAAACTGGAAAAATAAATAAAATGAGAGAGGACTGCTACAATATCTAAATACATACTTCATCACCGCCAGGCTCCTGCGTAAATTAAACAGTTAAATAATGAAAATCATAACATGCATCTTTAATCATTTTGAGAAGATTATTTGTTAAGAGGTTACAGTAAGTGAGTAGGGATATGAAAACATTGCATCATACATCTAATTACTAAGGCTTTTAAATCAATGACTCGCATTTAAAATGTATCCAATATGTAAATTTTATAAGAAATCAAAGATGGCCCTATATTTCTTCAGACTACAGCAAACTCTGTACCTCTGCAATGCATGCTCACACTTTCAGACTGTCAGGATTGATTTGAATGTGAAAAAAGTCTGATCACATTCAAGTAATAAAATGTGGCCTTTAAAGCTGCTCGCTCTCAGTTGCCATTGAATTTTTTTTTCAAAAATGACGTACCAATACATAAATACAAAACTAAAGGCTAGAATCAACAATAGAAGTAATAATCTATATAGGAATTTGCAAAATTCGATTGAAAATGCTGGTTTTACAGCACCGCTACACTGTATGTTTGTATTGGAATTTCAAAAGCGTTTGCAATGCTTTATTATTTGGTAGTGTAATATTTCAAATTAACAGATGTACTTTACAGGAATTTATACTGGAATCTTTTTAATTGACCATACGTTCTAAAATACATTATTTTCATACACTTTGAAGAACTAAATTTTTTGTATTCTCAAGGTTATCTCTCATAAGACCTAGTTAAAAGTTTCTGACCTCATAACCTAGTACGGATTTGACCTTACTTTCACACAATGCAGCATTTAAACAACCTTTCATAATGACTGGATATAAAATGTCGCATCTAGAGTGTTCGTAAGTTTATTTCATTTGAGTAAATGACATAGTTTTTGACCCTATGTGACTAAGTTAACTTGAAATTGTAAGGACAGCCATTCTGACCAGTTTTTATATTTTACTGGGAGTGTTTTAATGGCTTGTTTTGAATTGACCTAGTTTATTTTTGACATCAAAAGACCCTGTTCTGAACTTGATCAACAAAATCATCTTTCTGACCTATTCCCATATTGAGTTGGTACACAATACGGCCTTTAAAAAAATGGCCTTTCAAGAAAAAAGCAATGTAAGTGTCAAAAGGATTTAATTAAAATTCTCGTCTCTTCTGTGCTTACAAGGTATTGTAAAAGAACAGACAGACAAATGAATAAAGTGTGGTCAAGCCTCTGGGTCAAGTATTCTAAAACAGTGAAAAGGAGAAAAAAGAATCATAAATCATACATTTTTGCTTTTTGTTCACAATTTGACACACAGAATCAGACTTATTTCTCAAACTTTGTTTGACAGTATCTCATGTTTTACTCGCATAAAATGTCAAACTGTCAAATGTCTGGCAAAATGTGCATGCCTAACATGCTGTAAAATATGTTTGTATGTACAACCAACAAAGTGCAATCTCTGCTGTGACTAGTCCTTCTGTATTATGCCATTAGCAACCCCCAAAGAGGAATTAAATAGAAAGAAAATATATCTGAAGATAAATCATGAAATATTGTTTTATATCTGTATCCTGGAGTACACAGGTACTGGGTAAAGCAAGATGGATAAGTGACATGCAAGCAACATGAGATAGACTACACAGTTCTGATTATATACCATGTACTTTCTGATTAACCAACATGCTCTCTACAAATACCTAAATCAATTTACAATAAATCAGGTCATTCTTAACAATGCACACATCACCTGTCACTGTTTGGGGAGTCAAACATCTAACTGAAATAACACAGTCGAATAAAGTTGACTGGACTCACCTTTAATCTTTTCTTTGCCACCTTAAGATATCCCTTCAAGTTAGCAACTTCCTTCTGTAAGTTCTGGCATCTAGAAAAACACAAAACTAGAGCTATCACTGTTGTTATTAAATGCCCCCGCAATGGCACTTTTTACATTGGCTACTTTTTTAGTTATACCACAATTTTGCCTATTCCGTTGCTATAGCAACCACAACTTTTGTCCTAGTTGCACAACAAAATAATGTCCTGCACAACTACTGTCTTTGGTATTTGTATGTACAAACACTCATTGCAATCCTCTGAAAACTGAAGGAAGAGTTTGCTCCCTAAACTGCCTATGATAAATGAAATTTATACAACACAAATACCGAAGTTCAAAATGGCATTACTCTGAAACACCTTGATGGATACACACAAAATTGTGCTGATATTCAATGCAACCCTTTTTAATCTGTTGGAGGAGCTTGTTCCACAAACTACCTATGCTTTATGAAATACATGCAATAGAAAAGTTAAATGTTCAAAGGGGCATAACTCTGCAACATATTGCTGGATACACACACATATTGTGTCTTGCACATCTGCTACTCATCTTAAACATTTTGGTGCACTGACTGACTCATGTACAAATTCACTTGCATCTGCCATTTACTTCTTGGAACACCAGAATGATGCCCCAACAAAATGTAAATTTAACCCTCTGTAGAATGTAAAAACCTACTTGTCTTGTTCAGACTCTAGCTTTGTTTCTGCCAGTCTCTTCTGTTCCAGAGCTTTTCTGGTCTTCCTCTTCTCCTGAAAATCACAAGAAAAAATACTGCAATAAAGGTCCTAAAGAAAGAGAAAAAAGAAAGCAAGAGGCTGTTTGTAAGTACCATGCCAGAAGACTCTTACAGACCTACGTAAGCACATGTAGAGATATAAACTTGAGTGATCTATGTTGATTGATTGGTTTGGACCTGTAGAGCAAACAAACCTCCTCTGGAGTCTTAATTCAGACATGCTGAACATGTCTTATATGTTTGCTAGGGTATAAACAATGTTATTTGAATCAATACTTGCCTAGAATTTTTACCTGTCTCTTTATTCATGAAATGAATATGGCAGATCTATATGACTAAGTTTGGACAAGATTCCATTTAAAAAAGGATTGTTAAGTACTCTTACAATGGTAGCTTTCTAAAAGTCTTCCATACGACCAATGGAAGTACTCATAAGAAATCAGCATTAAAAGTCTAACCAAGTTTTAAAATGGAATACAGACAGCATATTCAGTCATCAGTTACCTCCTTCTCTTGACTTCTAATATTAACAGAGAATCTACATCCCTCCCTCCTGAATACAAGTCCTAACACAATTTGAATTATCTTCTGTTTACAAACATGTTCATTTTATTTAACTTGTTGTTAAGGCCTATGGTTTAGAAAACTGAACAACATCTCTGATACCCAGCAACTGACTGATAAAGTTGAACGAGATCTGGACAAAAATGCCATGCACACATTTGGAAGGATGTTGGACCTCCACAATGTTACAGTAGTACAGTCAGCATATTCTAGCAATAAGAAAACATTTCTCCTTACCTCTTCTAGCTGGTTAGATGTTTCTTGTTTGTGTCTTTCTAACTGGGCAATCTAAAAGTGACAAAACATGAGCACTGTTAACCTGTGACTGACATAAATATTATCACAGTAAAACAGTTGGTATGTTTATTTGACACAACAACTGATGTTGATGAAAAAGAAAAACAAACAGAAGGAAGCATAAAGAAATGGTAAAATAAGGTAAAAGGAGAAAAATGGTAAGACTAGAAGTTTGAAATGGTAAGAACATGGACCATAGATAAATCACAGAACATGGTAAAAGAAGCAATAATTATGAATGAATATAATGAAAATACCAAAACAAATGCTCCTTGTCACAAGTAAATGGCCTCTCCCATTCAGTATTCTCATCTTGATAAGGTGAAAATTTGTGCCATATTATTTTAAAACTTGGCAAGTGGCTTAAGAGTAACAGAGTAGACACAAAATATTGTCACATGACCCTTGACCCCCAAATAAGATTCTGACACTAAAACCATGTTTCTTGTACATCTATTTGATGCAAGTTTCATAAAAATCCTTCAAAGTGGTAATGTGACTGACTTTGACCTAGAGATGGCATGGTTAGAACATGGGTTCTAGTTTTAGTCAAAAACTACTGACTTGCTACCTTAACCTAGACCTGACACAGTTGGACCACATTTGAGCCATAGACTCAAGAAAATCCTTCTGGGGATTAAAGAGATATGGAGTTGAAATGAAAAATCCTACATAAACCAACTGATTGATTCCAATATATCCCAACCCTGAACTTTGTTTGTGGGAGTAGAGCATAAATATATGTGTAAGTGTAGAAAGCTGCAAAATCCATGAAGGCTGAAGTATTTTCCATCTTTACATAAGTGGGAAGTATTTCCAGACATCACAATGACACAGACATCTAGATAATGAAAAAGGCGTACAATGTCTTGTACTGCAGTATGAATGGTGACCACCCTGTGTGTTATGTACAGCCGGTCAATCTCTGTCGCCACCATTATCCGAACTTGTCATTAAAACACATCAAGTTACTGTTCAACACCACAATCCATTGTTAATTATGTAACATTTTACATTTTTACATTAATGCTCTATACATCCGTTACGCTTCACATTTTCTTTATTTACTATCTTAAGCCCTTTAATCAGCCGCATGAATAATTTTTAACCGATTTTTCACTTCTGACACTAACAAATCAACGAAAACACAATATTAACGAAATAAATCAAGGTTACAGTCCAAATTCAGAGTTGTACGTAAGATTAGAATTTCATGAACTTGTTACTAATTTCTTAAGCTTTTAATCTTCTTAAATACTAAAGAATTTCAAAAGCCATAAAGTTTAGTTAACCATATACTTGCAGTTATTACTGGACCGTCTGCAGCTAAATTAAAAGTGTCAGAATGCCCTGATTACTCTGGCAAAGTTCCTTCCTAACAAAGTTAACCTGAATCTCTAATGCTCTCTACTGCCTCTATTTATACAGAAGACAGAGAAGAAAAGGCCAAAGTGTCTTCTTGTTAGTGAGCAACATCGTGTTCCATGCTGAAGTCCATGCTTCTATTAAACTTTGACCTAGTGACCAAATAGTTAGAGGTCTTTTGATAAGAGGTTATTTGTTTGACCATTTTATTCAAATGTACCCTTGTAAACACATGGAATGCTTAACAGACTTATTGTTCACAAAATTTACCCAACAAATACATTTGAGTTCAAACTAAACACAAATTATCAAATAAAGTCACCTTTAAAAGAATAGTCAACTAAAAATTCCTTGAGTTATCTCTGACAAATTGTTAACTTACTAAGCAATTCTGATGACTCGATTAATACTTCAGAATATCCTCAACAATCTACTCACTAAATTTCCTTAACAAGCAAAGCTCTATGAATACAAAACTTTGAAATCTTTATAAATCATCACGAAACAAGATTTTTTGCATAGTATTATAAAAGTGGTATCACAGGAATTTTTATGACAAAATATAAAACAAGGAAAACTGCAACTAGTTATGCACGTCAACCTGTGTGCAAAAAGTAAGGATGTGGAAGTGGGTGGAAAATTGCAGTGTTAGGGTTTGTGTAAGAACAGATGTGTAAAGTTAGTACTGAATTGCTTACCCGTAGCCCAAGTTTGGAACGCGATAAAACTTCCTGTTCCCATAATCCTTTGTGATCTTCTGCTTCCTTGAGGAGCAGGTTACGATTAGCTGCTTCACCCTAGTAACAAGTATGTTATCAAGAACAGATAAGTAGAAAGCTATCTAATAGTAGTGTAAAGGTTAAAGGTTAGAGGTACTATACAGTATCTACAAGAATACATGTCAGCATGCTGAAATAAAGTTATATAGTCAGGTCAAAGAAAATATTCACAAAGCTGAAAGTGAAGATAAAACATTACAGGTGACTATATATAGCATTCATAATTATGTTGAGACCTACATCTACTGTGGTATAGCCGTACTCACATTTAGTGCCTAAAACGGTAGTGGCTACACCAAGCCAACAAAGTGACTAACCGAAATATGACAAACTTGAACCATGTACTCAGCAGCTTTTAGTCCATTCATTGTTACCAGACAGTAGCACATTGGGCCTAACATTGTAGTCAATTTAAAACAGAGGAGAATTCTGAGTGTTTTATTCACCATTCAGTATCAACTGCTTGACATATTCATTGCAAGATAACCCCAACAATACACCCCCAGGTCCACTGAATCGTGTAAACTACATTTCTAGCTGAGCACCTGCTTATGCCAGCAGTACCGGTAAATGTAATTTTCATCAGGCACAAACTATATAGAACCGTGTCCTGTGTCCCATTGGTGAATTATTGCAGCCCATACAAGAAAGACAAGCGGAAGACTTGTAACTACCACAAGATAACAAACAACAAAAAAACGGCTATTAGTATCCCAACCAGTAATGTGAGTGAACATATACATGAATATAAGAGCAGATCAATCAAGCCAACACAGGACAAAGTAAAACATTTGCAACACATTTGGCTTGAGAAGACTAAAAACAGAATGCAAGCCTTTAAAAATTTGAGCTTTCCAGCAGAAAAATATTAAACAGGATCAATCAGGCCAAATAAATGACTCACATTAATGAATAAATTTTCAAACAACAAGGACTGTGGCAAATTTTCAAATACCCAACTTTTAGGTTACCACAAACATCTTCATAATTTACCAAAGAGCAAAAGTTGATGTCTTTTTTTTTTAAATTACGAAGTATATGCTAGTTGCAAATTTTAATCTTTCATTTTACATTGTTGGGAGTCAAAACAAACAAAATCCTTGATTATGAGTAAATTACTAACACAAAGCGCTCATAATATAATATTTTTTGGCATGGAGAGCTCAATGCATGAAGGTTGCCATCGCTAAAGCTACAGTACTAGAGCCAGCAAAAACACAGCCCACTGTACTACACGTGCAGACATGCTTAGTAAACTTACACTAGCCGTGACTTCTCTCAGCTGATCAGGCTGTGTAACATAAACAGTGTGACATTCATGTTAAATGTGACATGCAAAATACATACACAAATTATCCATGCTTATTGGTAATACTGGTCAATAAAACAAAAATTATCAATGTGATGTTAGATAAGTACATTTGTACATGTAGACAACTATGTATCCATGCCTTCATTCTTCGAAAAAATCATACATTAAAATCTTTATATGCCGATAATAATATACAATGTATATACTTATTTGAATGTAAGAAGTTTAAATAAATAATTATTCACTGCAACTGCAAAAGGTTACTCAAGGATTAAAAATACTGTTGCCAACTATTTTGTCATGAGAAAAAAATCTGTATGTGTAACTATTGAACAAATCGACTAAACAATAGAGTGTTTGTTTACCTTTGCTGGAAAGCAAGGTTTGTCTGAGGAGAGTTCCTGGCTGTCCTGACCAGTACTAGATCTGGGTTACTGTAAGCACCTGACAACTATACCACTTAACACTGAGACGATTGTCTCCCTTCCATTATAAGGTCAGGGACACAGAGGTGATTGTCTCCCTTCCATTATAAGGTCAGGGACACAGATGCGATTGTTTCCCTTCCATTATAAGGTAAGGGACACAGAGGCGATTGTCTCCCTTCCATTATAAGGTCAGGGTCACTATTCAAGCCTTAGACAGTAATAACCTACAGTACTCTTTCTGTACTATAAAGAAGATAAAGGATTTTTATTTACCCCCAGTTTTTCCTCGAGATGAGCATTTGTTGACTTCAGATTTGAACACAAGGCCTCCAAACTGCTCCTTACCTAGACACAACATACAGCAACACCAGTAAACAACAGTAAGTAAAACACAGACATGCTCACAATCCTTTACCATAGCATTAAGCAGATGACGATTAAATGACAATTTTTCTGATGTTTAATCGAGTTTAGCTGTTTGAAAACCAATGTCTTTGTGTTTGCAAATATTACTGTACATTATAACTGTGGATAAACACTGAATATATCATGGTAGTGGATAGCTGAACTGTCAGGACCCCGATTAGTACAGGCTTTTCTGAGACTCCTGCTGGTTGCAAACAATTGGCTTTCATATAGCATTACTCAATTGCAATTTAAGTACAAATTTTCACTTGAATCCACCAAGAACACATAAACATACAAATTAAGCTTGTTAAAATTCCTTCAAATAATAACCATCACCAAAGCATCAGTTAATCCCTGGATTTAGAACATTTTTCATTACCAAACTGCGTTCTTCCCATTTGTAAAAACAAAAGCACTGTTTAATTAACTGACAGGTTAAGTCAAGAAAACTGGGTAAGACAAAACAAATGACAGTTGACAAACCTTCTGGGAGTCAGCAAGGTCACGTTGTAACATGTCAGTTTTTTGTTTCTCATGTTTCAGTTCCGCATCAATTCTCACATTGTCGACCTGAAGCTTCTGGTAGTTCTCTTCAAGCTCAGTCTATAAACAGAAAACAAATCTGCAGTGAGAGTCACTCACAAAAAGGTCAAATGACAGACAAGGTACCCTACATATATAAATCTGGTTTCACTGGTTATTGTATTACTCGAATTGGACTAGAAAACCTATTTTGTGACCTCCTCAAAGTGTACGGATGCACACAGCTGAATTCGAAGTTCATTTTGTGGAAATTTCAGGGTTTCTATCTGCAGTTTTGGCAGAATTATTATGAAAAAAGTCCAATTTCTGTCCGATTAATTGAAAGAAACCAGAACCTTACACAGATACATATGTATTTTCTGAAGAAAAAAATTGCTAACAAACATGCCATCACAGATCAAGTACATCTTAAACTCTGGATCAGTATTAACACTGGTCTATAGAAAATTCTTGCATTTCCACAAAATTAATAACATTGCTGAAGATTGATTTACTATGTCTTTTTTGTGCATTTTTTGTTCTATTTTATGCATTAACATAATTTAAAAGTTTCAAAAGTTTCAGTGTAGGCAAGTATCCAAAGGCATACACTTAAAGGGTTATTATTATTATTACAGAATGTGATCCTGATGCTGAATTGACTCTCATCCTGTTCCGATCGTACTTGTTCTTTCACTTGTATGATTCAGCAGACAACTCAAGCAAAATCTGGCATTCTGGATCATATATCTATATTAATAACCCTATTAAATTAAATTGCTGTCATAAGAGAAAATAATTGATGGTTCACTCATACATAAAAGAATTTCCAACAGCTTGCTATAAAAAGTATAGAATACCAAAGTAAATCACCTACCTTAGAAGTATTGAAAGCGTGCATGCTAGCTGAGGTGTCAGCCAGTTGCTGGCTGCTGAGTAAGCGACTCTGTTCTGTTCTATCCAGTCTATCAACGAGTTCTCCCATACGTGTCTGAGCCTGAATAGTGGTTTCCTGTGCCGTGTTGTATTTCTGCTGGAGTTTCTCTATCTCCATCTTGAGAGCCAAGCGTTCCTGCTCCAACTGTTCACGTGCCTGCAAACACAGCATGTACAATTCGTGACATATAGTTCTTATAGCTAACAGCTCTAAATATAACCACAGCTCTGATATATGTAGTCGCAAAACAATAGCAGAAGTAATGTGATATCTGAAATTCTGCCTTCTTTCAATTTACAGATGTGTTGCACATACTAAAATATTTCTATCCAATAAAGAAATGACAGGTAAACAGAACGAGGCCTATTGTAACTATACTGCCTTTGCCTTCAGCAAGTGGCAAGCATGTATACATGTTAATTCCAAGGAAAGGACAGAAAAGAAACTAACTACTACAACTATAAAATGTTTACCTTTGTAGCCACATCAAGGGAAGCTTCTGCAATGGACAGTTTACGAATAATTTCATTCTGTTCTTGGTTCAAGCGGCGAATATCCTGCTCCAAGTTGCTACGGCGATTCTCTGAGTTGCGGACCTCCTCACGTATCCTTGTGATTGTGTCTTGTAGATTAACATTCTTTTCCTCTAATGATGCCCGTGCCTGTTGTGACATTTAAAAACCATACATATTTATACTGTCCCAGAGTGAAATAACCACTCCCTAGTGCTGTAAATCACTTTGAATTTGAGAGACAAAAAGTTTACGATGTTTGATCTTCAGGTCAATTCACGAGACCATGAATTCATGAACATGTGATCCCACTGGTTCACATTGTCGTAACAATATTGGTTATTTCCGGAGAACTTTGAATAAGCTAAACGATGAATTCACGAAGGAGTACTCTCGTGAAAAAACACAAAAATATAGTTCTTGCGAATATTTTATGATTTACAGTAAATGTTCTAGATGTCCGTACAGTAATCAGAGTGGTCAGCCAACATTGTTTCTGTATCAAACTTATTAATACTCACTAAGCTCAATGTTTCTAATAGAGAAAAGATTTATTAACTTAATGACAGATACAGTTGCCAGATATAGTGAATCAAATTCCTTCCTGTTCTAATAATGAACTTGATTTGCATTAAGAATCATCACAGTACATAATTAACGGATTACACAGTGAAAGCTGAACTGGATACTGTAACATATATGTACACTTACAAAAGAATAAATCAACCAACATACAATGTCACATGTCAAATAACTTTCTATTTTTGCAATTTCTCTGCCTTTACTACAGACTTAAGTGTTGCAGCGCCGAATAAAGTGAAAGATTGGCGTCCTCTTTACTGCATGAAAACAACTTTATGTAATTTATTTTCTCCAATATTCCCAACATCCTTAAGATACCTGGACATAGATATACTCCTGGTATGAATACTGCACTGACCTTGTCATGATCGGACTTGAGACTGGCAATCATGGTGTTGAGCTTGTCCTGGAGATCAAACCCGGCTCTATCACTGGCAAGATGCTGAGCGGACTCTACCTGCTGCTTCATGGTGAGGTTTTCATGCTGTAACCCTGACAACCTGCAGTCAGAAAAACAAACATACAGTGTTCTCAAACTGTTTTTACAGTGATTTAATACTGATAAAAGCAAGATTCAGTGATGTTTTAGTTAAACATATAAAAAATCCATCTAACTAGAAGCAATGCATTTTTTTCATTATACATAATTATATCCTTTAGATATACTATCCTGCTAAATATTGCTCCTTTCTTCATTTCAAACACTACCATATACATACTTTACAATAGCTAAACACACCTCTAGTGATCATGTGTTGTAACATCACAAATCTGAAATTTCTGATGGATTTTATGGTTAAGCTGATCAACAATTTAAATCTCAAAAGTTTAACTGAAATTTATACAGGCTGGCTATTGTCAGTTCCAAAAAGATAAAATCTCAACAATTATTAATGATAAGGTACAAATTTATTTATATTAAATTTCATTTCCAAACACATGTATCTCATCTGACTTAAAACCATGACATTTCTAAGAGCTTACCTTTCTTGTAATGATTCTATTTTTGCAACATGTTTGGCATTCTGTTCCTGAAATAGTATATGCAAAAATACCACAACTGTTACTGAAAGTCACTAATTACATCTCCCCACTCACTTTCCCCCTTTACAAACAGTTACCATGGCTCCTAAAAACAACAATGTCATGCAATTCTTCTCTTAATGATTGTATTACTGCAGAAACATGCAGACCATAAACTATGTTGAACATTGCCACTTTTCTGCTGATTTTATGATGACCTTTTGTTATGTGATGTACAGTCGACATTGTATTAAGCGACCACCCAAGGGACCTTCAAAATCCGGTCTCTTAATAGAGTGGTCTCTTAACAGAATTTGTGATATTTCTCTAGACAGACATTTTTTTAACTGTTAATAAAATACATGTATATATACAATGTATGTTTGTTTGTTGTATTTTGTTCCTGTATGGCATCTTGTATTAAATAACAAAATTATTCTAAAAGAATTTTTTTTTTATGTACATGTACATATTTTTGATAGCAAGTCATCATCAATCATCATCATAGTCATCATTTCCAATTATGTCTTTAACAAGGTCAAATACAAACTTCTGCCTCAATTCAAACTGAAAGTAAAACCGGAAATGCGGTTGACTCTAAGTTACTGACGAATATTTGAATCAAAATCACGATAAACGTTAACATAAATTGTTCATTTTAAGTGCTATAAATGAAATTTTTATGAAAACTGAAGGATAGTTTGCTTATTTATCTTCATCACCTCAAATATTGTTAAAAAAGATTGTGAAAATGGTGAACACTTTTACCTATTCATGCACCAAGAAAATGATTGTTCGATCGTTACATTTAATTGCCGTATTCAATGTATTTAGGTGCGAACAAACTCGCTAATTACCCAGGTGTAAAATACCTAAAAGTGTCAATTATTAAAAAAACGGCCGCTTAATACATATATTTAGAGTAATTGGGACCATTTTTTACTGGTCACTGGTCGCACAATAAAATGAACGCTTAATGGAATGATTTTATATAGTGAAATGGTCAGGAGCGATTTCAAGTAGTCGTTGAATAGAAAAGTCGATTAATGCAGGTGGTCGCATGTACAATGTCGACTGTATCTTGTTCACTGCTGTATACTGAAATGTGTATGTCCGATCTCTGAAAATGAGTAAAAGGTAATAGTAACCTTCTGTTTTAAGTATTTTACCTTTTCATGTTTATAATTAGAATCATAATTCTCCTGTGCTGTCTTGTAATACTGCAGGTCCCTGTGTGCTTGCTGGTACTGGTTGGTTCTCTCCAGTAACGTTGTGTTAGAGATTTGCAACTGAAATATAACCATAGCATGATTTAACAAGGACTGCTATGTTGTAAATAAATTTGAACCTATGACAACAGATTACAAAACAGTGATGTAACCACTCAACCAGGCAGGCAGCTACATCACACTCTGAAACTGACATATCAAAGCAAATAAATAAATTACATGTATATAAATGGCTATATGGAAGATGAAATCTTGCCGAGTAGCTTACCTCATTTTCTACAGCATTAAGTTTAGTCTCTGTAGAGTTAAGAGCATGTATGTGTGCTTGAACCTTGTCCTTCAGACTGATCAGTTCCTGCTCCTTCCTGTCCACCTGTCTCGCCCACTCTTCACGTTCATCATGTAGTCGCCTTAAATAGACATACCCAGTAATGTCAAATAAACACTTGCGTTTATGTAACATAATCACATGCATTCATGTTATAAAGGACACCCTCATTCATTTAGAAATAAGCGCATCAAGTCATGTAACACAGATATATATTGTTCTGTCGGCACCTCCTGACTAGGGGCCATAGAACAGAGTACAGGATGACGAGCAGTGAGTGGTCACTATGTGGGTTCAGTAGTGTTGAGTAGATGATATATCGGACCCTTGTATCTAGGGTTTTATACCTGATGTACAAAGAGACGAAGGCTGATATCCAGTCACATATTATATTATATTTATTTCTATATAACGGTAACATACATATAGTTGAATTTCTATTAAACACAGATATAACCAATACGTTTGGTAGACCTAATAAACCAGGGTTTTTGTATGTTGCCAGAAGTCCTTGATTATGGAAGTGGGAGGGGAACTCTCCAGATAACGGGTAGACCAATATTATTTATGGTTCCATATTGAAGAGTTAGGTGTTCATAACTACCTGTGCAGATAGGAGTCCTTTTGACATTTTAGGTTAATGATAAAGGTTCTATGGAGCTGGAGTCTATTTTATTAAACTAGCGTACAGAGTTCTTGTTCGTATTTAGAAGGAGCGATTGACCCCGAGAGTTCTCACGGGGCGTTTATATACCCGGGGACAGCTCCAACGACGTCATCATAAAATGACGTAACAGAAATACTCCATCGCATTCGATTAACCTTTGGGAACTAAGACGGCGCGTGCTGTACTTAGCAACAATCAACTGCACCAATAACAATGGCGGCATGGAGCAATCTGATGTGGAACCGTTGACAATCTCGCTAATTATAGCGTCAGACAAAGGAAATGGGAAGGAGCACTAATGTAGAAAGGTGAAGAAGTGTTCCATGTATTGAACTGATGTGAGTTATACGAGTGACGAGGGTATTTGGCCAATGATCGATGATCGGACATCTGGCTCCAATTGACAACGTGACAATAATATACATGACAGTTTACAAATAGTATTTTGAGTGACTAGCAAATTCTGTCGAGATGAACGGCCTAACAATATTGATAACATAGACACATTCACTCATTGAAAACTAGAGCTATCACTAAATGTGATTAATACCCCCAAAAGGATTGCTTTATAAACTGAAGAAGTTCGTAGCAACATAATACCTTGCAAACAAACTAAAAAGAGATATTGTTCTTAGCAGTTCCTCTCATTGTGCTTGACCATTGTATGAAGTTGTATTGAATCCCAACTTGTAGTTTTCGAAAAATGCTCCAGACAGGGAAAAGTAACAAAGGGCAATAACACTGTAATTAGTCAAGATGGAGTTATGGTTCCTGTGCACTGCACTCCCTCTCACTGTGCTTGACCATTGTATGAAGTTGTATTGAATTCCAACCAGAAGTTTTCAAGTTATGCTCCGGACAAGGAAAAGTAACAAAGGGTAATAACTCTGTAATGATGGAGTTATAGTTCCTGTGCACTGCACTTCCTCCAAATGTGCTTGATCATTGTATGAAGTTGTATTGAATTCCAACTTGTAGTTTTCAAGTTATGCTCCGGACAAGGAAAAGTAACAAAGGGCAATAACTCTGTAATTAGTCAAGATGGAGTTATAGTTCTTGTGCACTGCACTTCCTCTCAATGTGCTTGACCATTGTATGAAGTTGTATTGAATTCCAACCAGTAGTTTTCAAGTTATGCTCCGGACAAGTAAAAGTAACAAAGGGCAATAACTCAGTAAATACTCAAGATGGAGTTATAGTTCTTGTACACTGCACTTCCTCTGAGTGTGCTTGATCATTGTATGAAGTTGTATTGAATTCCAACTAGTAGTTTTCAAGTTATGCTCCGGACAAGGAAAAGTAACAAAGGGCAATAACTCTGTAACTAGAGCTATCACTAAATGTGATTAATACCCCCAAAAGGATTGCTTTATAAACTGAAGAAGTTCGTAGTAACATAATACCTTGCAAACAAACTAAAAAGAGATATTGTTCTTAGCAGTTCCTCTCATTGTGCTTGACCATTGTATGAAGTTGTATTGAATTCCAACTTGTAGTTTTCGAAAAATGCTCCAGACAGGGAAAAGTAACAAAGGGCAATAACACTGTAATTAGTCAAGATGGAGTTATGGTTCCTGTGCACTGCACTCCCTCTCACTGTGCTTGACCATTGTATGAAGTTGTATTGAATTCCAACCAGAAGTTTTCAAGTTATGCTCCGGACAAGGAAAAGTAACAAAGGGTAATAACTCTGTAATGAGTCAAGATGGAGTTATAGTTCCTGTGCACTGCACTTCCTCCAAATGTGCTTGATCATTGTATGAAGTTGTATTGAATTCCAACTTGTAGTTTTCAAGTTATGCTCCGGACAAGGAAAAGTAACAAAGGGCAATAACTCTGTAATTAGTCAAGATGGAGATATAGTTCTTGTGCACTGCACTTCCTCTCAATGTGCTTGACCATTGTATGAAGTTGTATTGAATTCCAACCAGTAGTTTTCAAGTTATGCTCCGGACAAGGAAAAGTAACAAAGGGCAATAACTCAGTAAATACTCAAGATAGAGTTATAGTTCTTGTACACTGCACTTCCTCTGAGTGTGCTTGATCATTGTATGAAATTGTATTGAATTCCAACCAGTAGTTTTCAAGTTATGCTCCGGACAAGGAAAAGTAACAAAGGGCAATAACTCTGTAATTAGTCAAGATGGAGTTATGGTTCTTGCGCACTGCACTTCCTCTCAATGTAGTTGACCATTGTATGAAGTTGTATTGAATTCCAACTTGTAGTTTTCAAGTTATGCTCCGGACAAGGAAAAGTAACAAAGGGCAATAACACTGTAATTAGTGAAGATGGAGTTATAGTTCTTGTGCACTGCACTTCCTCTCAATGTGCTTGACCATTGTATGAAGTTGTATTGAATTCCAACTAGTAGTTTTCAAGTTATGCTCCGGACAAGGAAAATGCAACAGACCGCCCGACCGACCGACCGACCGACCAACCACCGGGTGACTCCTATATACCCCCCTAAACTTCGTTTTGGGGGTATAATTATGATAATCGTTACTGGAAAAATTCATAATTCAATACCAATTTGTTCATCCAGATAAAACTAAAGCTACAACTTAAGGCAGTTCATACTCCAACCAAATACATGTATTCCCTGAATGATGCTCGAGACATGAATTTCTGTGGTAAAGGCGACTTGAATTATCATACAGAATAGAAGAACAATCATATATATGTGTGCCTTTAAAAGCAACGCAACAAATACTTGTGATATTATACAACTGAAGGCAACACAACTTGTGTGATTCCAATCTATAAGGCCCCCTAATCTTTGTCATGTGGGGATACAATTACGCTTACCAGTGCAACAGCATATCATAACACAAATTATATATCTACATAGAAACCGCAGTACTACATTAACAACATTGAACACTGCAGATGAACCTTTGAAAGGCTGATGTAAATATAGCAGAAAATACAAATCGCATGCTGTAGAATGACTCACCTATCAGCATCGTTTCTTGCTTGTTGAGACTTCTCAAGTTGAACTGTTGAAGATTGGAGTCTGGTCCTTAGAGATTCAAGCTACAAACAAAATGTGATAGATGGAACTAACATAAGGCTTTTATAGTTATAGCTACAGAGATGAAACAGAGACTACTTCTAGGAAGTAAAACTATTGAACAAATTACATGGTGATGACTTAGAATGTTTGTGTATTTTTCTCTTTACCAGTTAAACATGTCCTCAATTATTAATTTCACCAAAAGACAATTTAGTTCAATTGAAAAAAAAAGATCCACATATTTATGATTTAGTGGCAAAATTTCATCAATGCAAAGAGATAGCCATCTTTGATTTGTTTAAATTTTCTCTAAATATTCTATTCAATCTAAAGTAAGCTCATATATACCTCTGCTTCTATTTTTTCCCTTGAGATTCGCTCCTTCTCCAGTGAGTTGGACAGCATGGTGGACTCGGACACCAGTTTGCTGCTGTGGAGGTTTTGTTGGACTGTAAGCTGTGTCAGGGCCTCTTCGTGGTCCTTGAGCTCATTGCGTAAGTCATCAACACGCTGCTGTAACTTCTCATTCTCAGTGGACAACAAACTGTTCTCGTCTGTCAGCCGGGTCCGCTGACGTTGCAACTCTGCCTGTATAGAAAATTCAAGGTTGGTAATAATGATCATTTATGGCTAACTTATGGCTAACTGAAGGTTTCAAACCATTGATGGTATCATTTGAAGGAACATCAGAGAAACCTAAAGTTAAAGTCTCAAGTGGTCTTTATACTGCCCCACAAGTTCTACAAGAATTCAGTAAGCTTTCAGCATTTATAACAAAAGCAGGTTGCAAACATAAAATGTAATCATATAATGGTAACCAAGTAACAAAAATCAAGAAAGTACATTACCTTGAGGGCTGTAATCTCATTTTTGTATTTTTCTACCAGATCTCTGGAATGTTTGATATCATCATCTGCCAGCTCTAACGACCTGTTCACCTCATCCTGAAATTACCATTACCATGTACAAGAACCGATAGGTAACACTATACTTACAATTTCTGCATCTGTACAAACTGAGTTTAAATCTACCGAGAGACATTAAAATGACAGCATCAATTATCAAGTATTTATATTTTCAAACTTAACATGATGATAAATGACTTACTGAAACAAACACAAAACAACTTATAGAAGAATAACACAAGAACTTTAACTATAATGTTAGTACAACTATGACCTGGCCAAGCAAGGAGAGGGAAGAAAGAACACTTTCTTGAATGAAACACAACTGTTGTATGATTGGATTTCTTTAGGGTGGAATAATTTACTTGAGGGCAATGCTGGCCCTGTGTGACTAATCGGAGTCAGAAGAAAACATCTGCAACACATCAGACCTGCATGACTCATGTACATGTATAGTATAATGGTATGAATGTGATGAAGAACTTTTGACTACATTTCTTTAATACAGTCTGCCTCCTACAGTGTTCACTTGGGTTTTCTTAAATTTGTCCCAGTGATTTAGATTTTAACAACATGTGAACAACTCGGACATTTTCATGATGAGTAAAATATAGCTGTTTGAAGTGTTATCCTTTGATTTGACCTGGTCAACTAGTGACTATGGAAAAGTGTCAAGTGTCATCCTACTTCACAAGTGACACAAAAAAGGCTTTTTTAATGAAGATTCTACTTTTCTCAGGTTAGTTTCATGAATTCAAGAGAGTTGTAACTATGTGAATCTAGATCATCAGACTGGATGGCATTGTATTTCCAGATTTGTCCTTGTATGAAACCGGAAAATGAATTCTACACAAACAACTTGGTGTCAAACAGATCACATGTTACAGAGAGAGAGAGATGACATGATGTTTCACCCTTCACCAGTCTTAAATGTTAGAACAAAGACATTTACTTGACTAGGTTACCAGTACATGATACAAGAAGGGAAGGTCAAGTTAGTCAACAACAAGAACCAGACAATAATGAGCATGTTATCTAACAGTCTTAAAACAACACTGTGAGACTCACTCTTACCCCATCATCATTCTGAAATGGCACATGTACATGTTGGTTTTACTGTGATATGATAATGAGTAAAAGGACCAAGCATTGTACGAAATTATGTAGCTTACTTTGTCATAAAGTCTGACCTAAAGTGAATTTTCCAATGGTCTTTTTATCTTATAAATACATTGCCTTTAATGTTTTTTCTTATTACTGTAAGTATAAGCAGGCTAAAAATCACTCATACAGAGACTGGTCCTTTCATGTGATAAATGGTTACAGGTAAATAACAAAATTTACGTGAAAAAAACAACATCTCAGGGACATACAAATCAGTTTTAACTATAAACACATACTATGGAACAAATATGGGTACTTCCCAGTTGTATGATCAGTGCAATTTAAACCAATTCATGTTACAAATATTGTGGCCAACTGGCCATAGAATATAACATTTTCTATAATGATTTTGGTAGACAGTTGCATCCTGGATTCTGGCGAGTACTTGTTTTGTAAGAAGGTATTGTTAAGTTTTAGTAAAATTTGAATTTTTTAAAATTTCAAAACCATTGCACCTCGAAAAGTGAAACCTTATAAAAATATGTAAAGATAATGTCTTAAAAACATGTTTTAGTGGATTTGCAATGGTAGAAACATACCTTGAACGGTACATGAACTGTAAACTGAGTTCAATAATTCTAGGTGAATCTAAAAATGATATATTAAACAACTACACAGTAACGATAAGTGATAAATCAGACATTTTCGTCCAAATTTTTACTGATAATCTTTTCCTTTTCTGCATATTGCCTGACACACTAACTTTCTAAAATATGGTTGTAATCTTTTTCATTGCAAACAGGCCTGAAAATGTTTTGAGGAATTATGACAGATTGTGTTTACTGTTGACATAAATAGCACATAGAAAAGATAGTAAACACACCTTCTGTGACGAGGTTTTTAGCGACTCTTCCTGTATATGTTGCTGCAGTCTCTGTTGTTCTTCGTTGATTTTCTCCTGTAACTGACGAGCGTTCTTCTCATTGACAAACTGTCTCTCAATCTCCGCCTTCTCTTCCTCCAGCTGCAAGGAAAAACACGTCAATTCTACGACCCAAAAGAAGTTACAACAGTAATGAAACACATGGGAAGAAAAGACTATCAAATTTTGTCTCTATTATAGCTTAAACTGACATATCAATACATAAGGGTACAACCTTTACATTTATTTTATTTAAAGTAGTCACAAGCTTATGGTAGGTGAAGGGCTTACATCTTTTATCTGGTTCTGTGAAGATCTGAGTTCCATCTGTACGTTCCTCATTGCCAGCTCAGCTCTCTGCTTCGCTTCCATCTCACTGAAAATATCAACACTTTACTGTTACAGTATAAATTACATGTAGTTAAAATTTACAGCGTATTCAAATACATCATACTTTCTTAGTACAAGCAGGATGTTATTTCAATAATAATTGCACACAGACCAAAATTAGCAGGTTTCAAACATCTGAACATAAACACCCTGTCTGGTAATAATGGAATGAAATGAAAGCTATGCTCAGAGGTGTCCCCAAGCCAGCAAGTAAAGATACTCAACTTACAGTGTGGTGTTATACTATATGGTCTGAAGTATAGGAAGTGAGTATATTGTACACAAGCCTAACATGGGTTTTCACATAGTGAGGCTCAAATTGGAAAATATGAGTACATACTTAAGTCACCGTAATTAGTAAAAAGAGTGCTAATGCACACTGACTAAACATTCTGTATGAAGTACGGTATACTGAGGGGAATGATTACATACTGAGTATACTGTTCTTCCTTCTTGGTTAATTGTTCTTTGGTTTTCTTGAGCAGAAGTTCTGCGTTCTTCTTTTTTTCCTCTTCATCACTCACACAATATCTAACAAGTAAACAGTCAGCATTAGTCAACTATATATACATGCAGTAAGAAAACAAGTTACAGGATCCTCAAATTTTTTGCGCAATTTGCTAGCACCCCAATGCTACATGTATATATCTAATAAATAAGTTTCTAACTAACCTTCATCAGTGTTTGCTTCTTACATTTTCATAATTCGACCTTTCTTAAAGCAAAAACTAGCTCTTATGTTTCATGATTACCAGTTGTAAGACACATGAAATGGTTACATGGCAACAAACGGGAAAATGTAATAAACATGATATAACAACGGATAACTTACTCCAAGTTCCTGATTTTGGCATCCAGATCTAATTTGGTTTGTTCCAGTGCAGACTTTTGGTACTTGAGACTGTCAATCATTCTGGTAAAGTAACATAAATAAATCACACCGTGTATGGGAACAACAGAAACAATGCTTGTAAAGTGATTCTAAAAACCCATTACACATTTACAGTTATGTTTCATTCACACATTCAACCAACTGAAAAATTTCCTTTTACTTGCAAACAGTTCATTTTAATTATGTAACATTTTAACTTCAGTTCATTAAGTTCATACTGTTTCAACAAACATGCAAGGATTTGATATATTTCACTACATGTATTTCAAAACAAACAAGAGCTGTCACATGACAGCACGCTCGACTATTCGAAAGCTTGTTGGTAAAATGGGGTTTTTGTCTAAGAACAGGAGTATTGTGTAATTGTCTGTAAGAATTAAGGTCAAAGATATGAAACTTGTTCAAAGACCTTTGTAAATGTACATTGCATTCAAGGCCTTACTCTGGATTCTGCAAGCCAACTGGAGGGAGGATGGGGGGGATAATTTCAAAGAAATACATGACCTTGTATATTTGATCATGAATAATTTTGTAACTTTTCAAAATTGATATGTATAGAATTAAAAAAGCATGACCGCTTCATGCTGCATAATTATTCTATGACATTTCAAAAGAAAGTCATTTTGAGTATTTCCATTTTAGTCTGGAAAAACTGTGACAAAATTCTAAGTTAAAAAGGGCATAAATATGTCAAAAATCAAAAACATTGGTGAAGATGTTGACAGTAAATACGTTAGATAGTATTCTATCTTTAACAAAACATTCAAAGTTAAAAAGGGACACAAATCTATCAAAAATCAAAACAGAGTTATGGGGATTGTTTCCTCAGGTGTAGATGTTGATGGTAAACATATATTTTGAGTTTCAAGTCAATACCTTATATAGTATTCAAGATATTTGAATTTACAAAAAAAAATACAAAAACTTCTAAGTTAAAAAGGGGCATAAATCTGTCAAAAATCAAAACAGAGTTATGGGAATTGTTTCCTCAGGTGTATAATGTTGATGGTAGACACATACTTTGAGTTTCAAGTCAATACCTTATATAGTATTCAAGATATTTGAATTTACAAAAAAAAAAACCCAAAAACTTCTAAGTTAAAAAGGGGCATAAATCTGTCAAAAATCAAAACAGAGTTATGGGAATTGTTTCCTCAGGTGTATATGTTGATGGTAGACACATACTTTGAGTTTCAAGTCAATACCTTCGATAGTATTCAAGATATTTGAATTTAAAAAAAAACTTTAACCAAAAATTCTAAGTTAAAAAGGGGCATCAATCTGTCAAAAATCAAAACAGAGTTATGGGGATTGTTTCCTCAGGTGTAGATGTTGATGGTAGACACATACTTTGAGTTTCAAGTCAATACCCTTGATAGTATTCAAGATATTTGAATTTATAAAAAACTTTAACCAAAAATTCTAAGTTAAAAAGGGGCATAAATCTGTCAAAAATCAAAACAGAGTTATGGGGATTGTTTCCTCAGGTGAAGATGTTGATGGTAGACACATACTTTGAGTTTCAAGTCAATACCTTTGATAGTATTCAAGATATTTGAATTTATAAAAAACTTTAACCAAAATTTCTAAGTTAAAAAGGGGCATAAATCTGTCAAAAATCAAAACAGAGTTATGGGGATTGTTTCCTCAGGTGAAGAAGTTGATGGTAAACATATAGTTTGAGTTTCAAGTCAATACCTTTGATAGTATTCAAGATATTTGACTTTATGAAAAACTTTAACCAACGCAGACGCCGACGCCGACGCTGGGGCGAGTGCAATAGTCTCCTTATTCTTCGAATAGTCGAGCTAAAAGTGAAGTTGTAACATACTTTTGCATCTCAGTTTTATCTTTAGACATTTGTTTCTGTTTACTCTCCAGTAACATTTTCTGACTGCGCTCGTACTCAAGTTGCTTACGATGTTCTCGTAAGTGTTCCTGCAGCTTCAATACTGCACTGGAATCTAAGAATTTAAATAAAACATAGACTGAATTTGAGAATAAAACCTTTAATTCAATTCACAAACTGCCAATCATTTACTAGCTGTCTTGGTTATGTTGAGAATTCTACTGACATACTTTACAGAAACAGAAATGGCCAGTATTTCTAAAATACAACATTTCAATATTTTATGCCTATATAATTATATAGATGTCTTTCTTTAATAACTCCTTGTTAGAAACAAAAAATGTTTCTACCTTGAGTTTCACTTTTTCCAAAAAAAATGTACAGCTGAAACTGTGCACAAAGTCATCTTCATTCAAGCGCTCACATGTCTCAAGCAGACCCAATTGTTATATCTCAATCAGTCATTTTTTTATGTCAAATACATCTGTATTAGTACATCTGTAGCCACCGCTACTTTACAGATGATCTTTAAAAGTTAAAAGGTGCAGTATTTTCTAATTCTTGTATACCAGATGGGGATATCTGCAGTTTTTAACAGTGCTGGAAAATCTCATCTTACACCCCCCGTGTAAGACGACTTACATGAATTACTTGTGACGTAATGTTATAAACAATGTGACGTCACTTTCCCAAACACACCATCTGAATAGCGTTTGTTTTTATATTAAAAATGCATCATTTCGATAAGTTTGTTTTTAAATATCTATTTTAAAGTGTAAAACGGTATGCAAGAAAAAGTTTCTACCATGAGATACTTGGTTCAGATGGAAATATCCATCACTTCGGGTAACTGTTTCGCGTTAACTCGGCAGAGCCTCGTTCCTGCCAAAACAGTTACCCTCAGTGACGGATATTTTGATCTGAACCTCGTGCTCATGAAAGAAACTAATATGAAGTGGAAAGTGTGAAACAGTTCAAATACTTTACGAGTATTATCTAAATAATTGTCAACATTTATGTGAAATTTAGCTTATTGCTTTGTTTGCCTTACCATTTAGATTCATGTTAACAAGCATGTCTTTGCCGTAAGGAAGATTTTCTGGTCGATATGAGCTGCTGATGTCACCGTTTTCTGTGGATGTTACTGATAAACCATCGTCATCAAACGGGACTTCCAGGCCTGATGAGTACAGACCTGTGGTTCCCGATAAATCTGGTAGAAAGGACCGACTGGATGGCCTGAATGAACAAGAAAATAGTGCAAGTACAGTACAGTACAGTAAACAGGCAGTATCAAAGGGAACTGATACTGAAGATCAATGGAATCACTCTCAGGTGAGAATCTCTGCTACAGTTGTAATTCTAAGCCAAGGGTTGTGACAAAAATACAGATCAAGAAACAAAAGGTTAACTATAGTGACATCAAAAAAGGTAAGATTTCTGCCCGGATTAAAAGTTTCTCCTATTTATCGTAGGAGGACCTGTTTCAGTGACTGACCTGTTTCAGTGACCCTTTGAAAGTATGCAATCATTTCTAAGTGCAATATTTTGGATAACTATTTATACCTGGGTTGTTAACTATACCATTTTAGCTTTATTCAGATTGGAAGAAAAGGTGCTGACAGTGAAAGTTTAATCATGGGGTTGATATTTCCAGGGTAACCCCACTTTTGAGACTTTTTTCTTATTACTTTTTTACACTTCCAAGTTGAGATGTAGATCTGTGGTCAAAAAATAATTTCAACTAATTTTCTTTCTTCACATGACTGTTGTCTTGTTTTCTCCCTGTTTGTATGAAGATATAACTGACCAATAAGAACTTCTTGATAAAAGACAAGTTTGAAGCACGTCATCTGCTTATAGCTTTTAAATGGTAAAATGGCCGGTCTGAGAAGTGGTGCCTAACTTTCAGATGTGATATTATTGAGATAAGGAGGCAAATGCCTTCATATTTTTATGTGATATTGTAAACAGATTCTTGTTGCATAATACCACACAATATCATTAAATTTTATATAAAAAAAATCACTCTTTTGCCCACTCTTTGAACCCCACCCCTCATGCTTCATAGTATTTATAATACGGTGTAACCATTAAAAAGTATGTGCTCTGTCTATCGTTATAACAAGGCTCACTCTCGTAAATAACTTTTTTTTGTTCAGTTTGTGAAAGTGAAGCTTAAGCAAATGCCAATTACCAGCTATTGTCACTTGTTTATAAATGAAGCAGGGGTCACTGAAATAGGTACGGCTGAGTATCTGTAGTGCAAAACAGGGGTGCTTGTGATAAACAGCACAATATTATTTTGTTGGAATATTTTCCTATTTATTATACATCACATAGGATCAATAACACAATAGTAATTCATAAAGAGGATAGATCTTCTTAAAAGAAATTGGTGATTCTGTCATTCTTAGGGTCACTGAAACTGGTACTTTGAGGACAGTAATTGCTTGACAATGATGTCTCCCAGTTCTTGTAGCCTGTGCTGTGAATATTAATACAGTTCTATCTACATTTGGCTCTGCACTAAACCTAGCCTTATTTTTTATTTTTCAGTCATGACAGTCAAATCAAACCAAAAACTTGCAGTTTGCCAACAAAAACAGCAATATGACTTGCTAGCTGGAAACAGAATTTTGAAATATTGACCTTTACAGCTAAGATGTAGTTAGCTTACAATAATTACTGTATCTTAGCAGATCAAATCCATTTATTCCACAGTTAAAAGAGATACAAAAAATCAAAATAAATGAAAAACACACCCTCCATCATGAACAGGAAGTTGAGCTTGTCAATGTTGTTGTTTTGATGACATCACACTTTAATGACATCATCAAAACTAAGGGAAGTAATTCTAGATTTGCTTATGATATTTTTTCAGTGTTTATCTCCCATGTGCTTTATTTAACTACTGCATTCAATCTCTTTTGTTTTTTAAAGGGCAGGTCAAAAATTAACTGTCTTTTATACAGCAAATGAAAACAAGTTATTTGAAATCTAGTACATGTACTTCAAAGTAAACAGTAGCTTTTTAAAGATATCAAAACTCACTTGGTTTGAACAGGAATATCTAAGTCATCATCTTCAACACTTTGTCCATCACTCTGTAATGACATTGCCTTCCCAGGCGGTGCTGATGTAGGCAGTGGTGGTGGCTCACTCAACAACACTGCACCATTTCCTGCACTTATTTCACTACTGGCAGGAAGTTCAGTACTGCAAGAACAAAACATGAACAAGACATTATTCAATGATCAATTGTAACAATTGCACTTCTTAATTCTAAATAATGTGTCGAGGTGGTAAAAAAAAGTTTTAGGATTTTTTCTTTCAAACAACATAGACAACCCTCAACTCTAATAACAACAACACGGAAATGTATTTTTTTTCCGAAAAGGTCTGGTATACAGCAAATTACCCTGGCTCTTCTATCAGTCTGACAGGTGACAACACAGTATTAAGCACTATGCATCCCCTGTCTCCATACAGTTCATCCCCTGTCCCTTTGAAAGCTGGCAAGCTACAAATGCATTTAAGTTGAGGTAAAATGCATTTTCATTTTAGACAGGAGGTGCTCAAATGCCTAAAGTTAATGACTTCATGTTTAGATGCTTCAAGACATAAACATTGGTGTCAAATAATCTGTCATGCACAACTTCCCTTCACATGAAAAACTCACATCCACATTACCTTGCAAAGTATCTCCCTATATTACTCCTAAGTAAAGCATTATATTCCTGCCTCGCTCGACTCAGCCCCGGCGAGGGCTCACAACAATCAGTGTAATCCATTCCTTAACACATTTAATGCTCCCCTGACAGGTTATTCTATCACATATTTTTAGGGAGCCAGTCCCTTTCTGAATCCACTGTTTTTCATTTTTTCATTTATATAAAGTTACAATCCTGCATTTTCTATTATCTTCCTTAACTTGTTTGCTTTTAAAGCAACAAAAGAGTGATTTTTTATTACAAGTCGTCAGTTACTCGACAATAGTTTTCTTTTCAAATACTCATTTCAGTACATCATCTTTGATTCGTGACCTTGAAAATTTACATACAGTATCCATAAAACTTCTAAACACTTCTCAAGCAGACTGGTACATATGAAAAGCAAACTTTTCCACTGAACTGTATATATAAAGTATGCTACAAATCCTTTATTTCAACACAAGATCAATTGAATCACATACCCTTAATAGTAACACTACTGTGAATATTAAACAGGAAAATATTTGAATATTTTATGTTTTTGTACGTCAAACTTTTAAACACAACAATGAAACTTTTCTAACCTTGTTTTAATGTAAAAGGTTCAAAGGGTATGATAATGTCACCAGTGTTTGCGGATGTCTTGCGAAAGATGAGATTAACTTTGAAATAGACGCACAGACACAATATTGACACGATTAAACTGTCCCTAATCCTCTTTATCTATTTATCTGAAATACTATAATGTCATAATAATGATATATGTCTTACGTTCGGTCGTATTACTTCAACCATGTTCTACTGTACATAAAGCATCTAAGTAAAATAAAATAGAATAAAAATAAAAGTAACGCAAATTGAACTACACAATGAAATCAAATAACATCAAATTCATTAAATTTATTAAAAAAAGTAAAGAATTTTTATGCTATGTCTCGTTAAAATTTGATTGGCTATCATAACTTATCGTTTCTGCACAGCAAAAAAACAGACTAAAAACTTTGTTTGTTGGATTTCACATTTTATCACAATGTTCATTGATATTCCACTTTCAACAAGTTTCATTCACTTTTTTATTTGTTTAACATGCACTAAGTAGTTCAAATTCCTTTTCTCAAGTCACTATTCCTATCAATTTAAAATTCCTTTAACACGGAGAGTCACATTGGCAAAATTAATAAAAAAGAAATTTAAAGATCAAGAGAAGGAAAAGTAAATTCTGAAAGCTATCAAGTATATTTTGCAGGTAATACTGATTTAATAGCCATCTAATACTTTCATTTATCTAAAACAAACAAGGTGCTTTATTGCTGTAAATTCCAAACATTTATCACATTTCCGTTTATCAAACAAGAAAAGAATTTTTGCACAGAACTCTACATTCTACTTTCATTCAGAAGCATGTCCGTTCTTAAGTCTTCGTTATCGTTAATCACTCAGAACAAAGAGAAAATCATAGCCACAAACAGTTTTCATTAATTGAAATTGTATGACATACAATAGGTATACATTCTTTTTCTTTTAGTGCATATCCCATGACAGTTTCACATTTGAACATTCAATACCGTCCAAAAGTATTGACATTTAATGGTAAACTTTTGACTAATGATATAAACACCACATTTATAACCATCCTGCTATCTTATGTTTAATACTTCCCATATATTAAAGAAAAGAGAATTTTAATATCTCTAAATGTTGATAAAAGTTTTTACAAAGACCTTGTAAGTGAAATATGTAATATGAAATTGTATCTGCATGAAAATAAAATATTATTTCCATCAAACCTTTCAAAGCTTTTAATCTTCAATAAAAGAAAATGGGTGAAAGGCCATTTTTCGAAATTTCTATTGTAGAAAAGAATCTGAGATTGATGTCAGTGTCATCCACTGTATTAAAATTTATATACTGTCAATTAAAGAATTGGAGATTGTTCCCAATGAGCAACATGTGGGGCCTACATACAACCTTGACCTTTGAGGACAAGTGGGTGTTGCACCTCACACAATCCTCTTTCTATATGAATCAAATTTAGGGATCTAACATTATAAAATAATTCTAAAGTATATAAGGGCTTTGACCTTGACCTTTCAGACACCGGCTTAGTTCTACATACCTTACACATGTGACATTTAGGTAAAAATGTGTGCACATATTAAACGATTTGTGACCTTGACCTTTCAGCTACGAACCTTTTCTTTGTGTGTCACACAGAGCATTGGTGAAGACTTTTTAAAAATAAATCTCTAAGTAGATGACAAAATCAAAGGATAAGACCAGACTTATGGACCAATAGAGAAAGGCTGTATACATATTAATAATACACATAACTTCCAAAATATTACAACTACACTGTATTACCAACATGCTGGTTGAAATATTTGTTCTCCACTGACACTTAAACCTAAGACCCTACTTCACAGAGAACATGGTTATGGATATCATGTGAGCCAAAAATTCCAGTGACAATTACCCAACAGGAATAAGAATTTACAGTGGTAACTGACTAATACAAATGTGACAGTAAATTTACAACACCTGTACCTGCAAGCTTAATACTTGCAAAAATACTTTAAAAAATACTTGCAAAATTAAGGACCAAAACTGCCGTTATCTCAAAACACATGAAGAGGCCCACTAACATCAGAAAATTACTGTCAGTCTTATGTTTACAAGAACTTTGCTAAAAATATAATATCAAGTAGAAAAGTTCCAATGAACTTGCAAAATTAAGGACCAAAACAGCCGTTATCTCAAAACACATGAAGAGGCCCCCGCTAACGTCAGAAAATTACTGTCGGTCTTATGTTTACAAGAACTTTGCTAAAATATAATATCAAGTAAAAAAGTTCCAATGAACTTCAGAATTGCTCACGTATCAGAAGATTACTGTTTAAAGTGTGCCAGAATTAATTCCATCATCAATACAGATATGGCCTTACACTGTATAAAATCTAGCTTCTATTCTGAACGCCAATGACAAACCTGTTTACATATTGGGACAAAAAGAAAATACAGACAGAAAGTACTTTAATTGTTATTATATGATTATTATGAAGTGAAGGCTAAAATTTTAGCAAAAATCACTTGGTACGTCTGTAAAATTCTTCAGTTTACTATCGAATACATTAACATTCCTTGATATATTATGTATATATTTTAACATTATCTAAGTATTCAACAAAACTGTAGTACATTTCCTACCTTTCAATCAAATAATACTCCAATCAGACGCCCATTTTAATCAGAGCTCAGTAATTTCCAGCACATAACAAATTCATTAACTATCTTTCTGTACTATCAACTCTTGACATATGGTTACTGAAATTCATTGCTCCCAAAATACCGCAAATCTGTATAAAGATGGTTTCTT
>JAFMSR010000005.1:37080421-37123274 GCA_022818135.1 Saxidomus purpurata | reverse complement strand
ATGTATGAAGTTTTTAATGGTTGCAATATTTCTAATACTAGACCAGTTATAAATGTTTGCAACCTTTAAAATACATCTGTAAACTGTTGCAAATATCAAAATTACTAAATAGATAACCATTATTTTTGCGAAAAGGCAATAATTAAAAGTGATTAGAATGTTTAGATTGTGTGAGCACTATGTAAAGTTTAAAACACCTAGAAGCGTATTGTAAAAATTATATGTGACTATTTTGTACTGTATTAGAATGCTTAAAAATTTTTGTCACAGTGTCATAAAATGAGATTTTTTGTGCTTGAAGTAGTAAATGTTGGGTTCTGTCAAGGCAGTGTACATAAAATATATTTGGCTTGAATGTAATAGGCTAATAGACAAGTTTTTCCAATGTTTCTATTGGTAGATTGGTGCTCTATAGATGATCTATGCAATTTTTTATTGTATAGAAATTAATACCTTTATGTAATACTTCAATTTTCAAGCCATTAATACATGCAGTAAAATCATGAGTGAGTTTTTCAAACTTGCTAATACAAGAACTTTACACTGTTTCACTGAAGTGTTATAACTGTGTTCATAACAAAATATGTGTTAGTTTTTTCAGTTCATTAAAGAAGTAGCAGAAAATATCCACAATTTTCTTTTTGTAGCAGCATAATATCAAAAGTATTTGTATTAATTAAGTATATATATATATATATATGTACAAAATCAAAATCATTGATACACTTTAATAAATTGCAGACTGACTGTTAAGTGTATCCATTACATCAACTTAGTACTAAGCAATTATTTTGTAGACATGAAATGTTTCTGTGAGAGTGCTTCTCAAATGTTACCATGCCACTTTAATTTGTATAGGCTTGTCTGACAGAAATTAGCGCTGTCCACACTTTGTGCAGTCATTGACAACCAATTCTTCCTTTTGACGTTTGATAATATTTCAAGCTTAAAAAAGACAAAATCCACAACTATACCAAGTCATCAGACTGTTCTGTATCAGCATGTTGGAATAATTGTATGTACTGTATGCATGAGCTTTAAAACATTTGTTATATAATCAAAAGATGCAGGTTTTTTTGTGGTTTGAAGTATTAAATGTTTGGTTCTTGTTACACAACAAAAATGTACATGTGATAATGTGACGTCACTATATCAAAGTTCAAGGTCACATGAGCATCTCAATAGAGAATTGTGTCTGTGTTTTATCTACTAAATCCCCTTGCTATTTCTGTTATTGCAATGTTGGTGTGAAGACATCTATATGTATTTCAGGAAACAAAATCTAGTCATAATTATGTTTGAAATTACATTTTTTACTGAAATTGTTTTATTATGTAGTATACTAGTATCTCTGATGTTCCATCTGTGCCATTTTTCTATTTACAGAAATGTTTACTGTATCATGAGGTTGGAGGATACAATGTACATTTTGTTTGCATATCATATATGCATATCACTGTGCCAAATTATACATTACATGCATCTTGAGAAATTTGTGTTGTGTTATTATTCACTGTACATAGAAACTGAGAGGCTTATTTCCATCTCTTTTACAGTAAAGTAACATGCATACTGTAACCCAGATAATATTCTCTTCATTTGTATGAAAAAGTATCGGAAAATTGAAGAGTTTTGGCACTTGAATTGTTGAAATGTCACTACATTGTATACCAGTAATTTAGTAACCACTCTCCACTCTCTGTTTTGAATAGCCTTTGTGTGTTTATCACTAAGCCTGGTCAGTGTGCATGGGTATAATATCTCAACACTAATGGGTAAGCAGTAGAAGGGCTTAAGACACTCTGGTAGTTTGTCCTCGAATTGGTAATTTTTTCCAAAGAAGTACTGACTCAGTCTGACTGTATGTTTGAAACCTTGCATACAGTGTTCACCTAGACTCACAATGTCTATGGACTTGGTATTTCTTATAATCAGCTGTAGTTTATTTTCCACACTCACTACACTGAAAGGAAAAGAAAGGCAGGGTAACAAAACTGCAATACTTTGTTAACAGATTAGCCTGAAATAATGAAAGTCGATCACACAATGTGTATGGGTCTATGTGTGCTCTACTCGGTGTCAAAAGTCACTCAGCCATGTTGTGTACCTTGCCTCATGGGGAAGGTGCGAAAAAAGCACAAAACACAGAGGACAAAGATGGCCAACCTTGCTACCATTGGTTATAATACAAGGTCAACAACCGAATCACAGGAAGGGTCAATATTGAACTGGGGGTCATGATTTTAACAGTATTTACAGAGGTTCACTACAAAATGCTCCATGCCAAATATCTAAGCTCTAGACCTTGTGGTTTTATACAAGAACATATTATAAGTATTCCCTATATACGCCTACGTTAAATCAAGCGACCCCCGGGCGGGATCTGTTTTGACCCTGGAGTCATTATTTGTATGATCTTGGTAGAGATCTACTATACAATGCTACATGTCAAATATCTAAGCTTGTGGTTTCAGAGAAGAAGCATTTTTAAAGCTTTTTCTGTATAAGCCTGTGTATAATCAAGTGAAACCCGGGCATGGTCAATTTTGACCCGGGGTCATGATTCTTGGTAGTTGTCCACTAGACAATGCTACATTCTAAATATCGAAGCTCTCGGCCTTGCGGTTTCAGAGAAGAATTGTTTTTCTATTTGTTGCCATAGCAACCAAAGTTCGACATGGAATGAAATTACTTGAACACCTTTGATAAAGTTGCATGCAAGGAACATTCCTGCCAAGTTTCATCACATTGGTCCAGTGGTTTCAGAGCAGATGTCGTTTGAAGGAAATTGTGGACGGACGGATGGTAAGTGGTCCTAAAAGCTCAGTCTGGCACTTGTGCCAGGTAGGCTAAGAAAGTGCAAAACAACGATTACAACTTCGGCAAAACATCTCGTCATATCAGTTGGTACTCTTCACGGATACCCACCGCTTTCCACTATTTTGATAGAATTTTTATATCTTTCAATTATGGTATGGCTAATAGAAGTGCACATGGGTTGGGCAATTGCATTACTAATACAAGGCCAAACACAACAGGTTGCAAGGAATTTCGGGGTTCAATTGATAGAACGTTTTGTCAGACATCTGAGAGATTGGGCGGGTTGCTAAAACTACGATCTGGGCGTCCACGTGTGACGTCGGACTACAAGTGTATTCATCTCGCTCACTTACGTTATCGTCACATCACTGCCACTGAAACTTTTATACTGTAGGCTCGAATAGGAAGTATTCATGCGGAAACTTTGAGGAATCGATTGTGCAACGTTGGACTGCGTGCGCGTCGGTCTGCACCTTAGTCGTATATGTCGTGTGGCTTGGCTTGCCTGTGAATTTGCAATGAGGCAGTGGAGTTGGTTCTTTTTACAGATGCTGCCCGGATCACTCTTTTTCATCCGGACAGTAGACATCGTATAACCGGCGTCGTTTTCCAATCAATAAAATTTAAAAATCTATTTCTCACGTTTTTATTTTATCATAAATCTTTTTATTCCACATAAAGCACTGAATATTGAAAGAGCACTGTCTTCCTTAACTCAAGATGGGGTTTCTCCAAATCACCATAAAGGTATATCCCGTGTATTGATGTTGCTGATGCCTGCATGAGGCTTGTCTTCGCTAACAGTACTGTTGTTGCCTTGCACAACATTATCTAGGGTGTTTGCAAAATTGTACACATAGAACTAGAAAGAACGTCAAATGGTTAATATACCAGTTAGTAGAAAACCGTAAGGTCGTATAGGAGAAAAAGTGCTGACATCGTAAAATTTGACAAATCGACTAAAAACGTTAAACTGGAACAGACTGATGATACGCAAAAGTAGACATGGTACCCAGTAGTATATTGTATAGTAGAAATAGCCCAGACTAATCATGGAATTTGACAATTCAAGGGCAATTACTTCGCTAAAACTCAATTAACTGAATCATGCTGATGATATGCACCTGATCACTCACGTGTGCAAAGGGTGGTATAGTAATAATAGCACAAAATCATATAAAAGACAAATCAAGGGCAATAATTCGGCCTTAAATAACTGAATCATAAATGCCGACAATATTTACAACTAGGTTTAGAGCTGATCAGTCGTGTGAAATTCTGTTTAAATACGCCCGGCGATAAGACTTAGTGTAGTTGCGCAGACACACTTTGTGTCATTCATCCAAGCAGACTGACATCAAAATGTCTCGTAGGAGGGGAGACATAAATAGAGTTTGTTTGAGAATTATCTTCTTTGAGCATACATTTCTTTATTGTCCAGAGTTTGTTAAGAAATAAGTTTCCAACTGGGCATGAAACTGGCAGTCTTATTAAAAGGATGCATACAACAAATGAATAATGTACGGGCTGTCCTCGTAATAAATGTTAGAAAATGTGAATGTTAATATAAAAAAGGGTTTGGTTGCTGAAGTATCAAACACCAGACAGTCGGTCTAAATGGTCAAGATCATCCAAGGTAAGCACTGAAATATGTTGTATCATTTAACACATGGCTCAAATTTCTTATATTTAGCTTAAAAAGAGACGTATGTCAAAAGGATTGGGCCAGTTTTACCCCAGGGTCATGATAAGAACAGCCATGGGAGATGACCACGAAGTAATGAATGCCACATTCCAAATATCTAAGCTCTGGACTTTGCAATAATGGAGAAGATTTTGAAAATATTCCTATATAAGTCAAAATGTAAAATAATGACCGCCCCTTGGACAGAGCCAATTTTAATCCATGAGCATTATTTTAATAATCTTGGTAGGGGACCACTTGCCGATGCTACACACCAACTATATTAAGCCTTGCACCTTGCTTTTTAAACTATGTATAGTGCCTACATTATGTAGATCTAGATCTATACATACTATACATCAAACACGACATCCACAAATACAGGTTTTCACGTGCAATGGCTCACGCAGGGCCCTACCCTGGGTAAACGCCGTGCCATGAGTCATACACTGGCTCCCGTAGCTCATGCAAGGAACCATTATTTGTCAACAAATATGGCGGAAAGTGGAAAGTACGTCATTAGTAAAAATACTGATTTTCCGTCTATAGAGCTTCGGATTTCCTTGCAAAGAAAGTCAGATATAAAGATTATTGAATTATCAACCGATTTACGTGAAATAATTCATACAATTTTTATAGACTTAGCCGAATAACTAAGATATATTTAACTAAATTGCTCTTGATATCGGATATCTTCACGAATCGGATACCTGCTGAAGATATAGTTTACAATTTTAGCATTACATTGACAGTTCAGTTAATCGAAATGAATTTGGAGCATCAAAACAAAACAAAAGGAATCAAATGAAATGTCTAATACATTCATTTTATTTTGGACACATTCAGCTGCAGAAATATTCAAATAAAAAACATAATTGATTACTTTGGCAAGTTCTTAATAGTAGTGGCTAGAGTTACAGTACTGTAACTGCAGCCTCCGATTCTAGAGTTACGGAAGACCCATCCTGAGAAGATTGGTTACGGTTATTGAAGTTTATAAAGGCATATAACCAGGCTGATGAAATAATTTGCCAGATCGGGCTTCCAAAAATAAACTTTTTTAAAAATGAGTAATTTTAAATGTTTTACATTCTTATAAAAAGTTCAGCTGTAGATAATAGATTTACAAGTGAATAAAATTCATCTTGAGACATTTTAACCTATTTAGGATAAGTTGGAAATTGCCGAAATCACTGAAAAACACAATTTTAAAGATTTTCTGTACAAAACTTCATGAAAGTTTCTGAAACAGCTAAGAAATGTTATTTATATTAGAAGAGTATGATAAAACTCAACATCACTACTCACTAGAAACCATTCAGCCATTTCTTGCGCCAGGTTCTTGGCACTTCTACTTTCAGTTTCCATATATTTTATATGTGAAATCAAAACAAGGACCAGCGCAACAAACTATACCTTTGTGCATCTTCATTTTGGTTTCTATATAAATATAATTATGTTTGCAATTTCTATGAATCTGAGCTGTTTTATAGATTTCTGTTAATTAGTTTAAAAAAATGCAAAAAAGTCTTTTCTTGACAATTCGGAGACAAATGTTTGCATGCATGAAAACATGAACAATTCTGAAATTTCAAAATCTTTTTTAGATTTCTTTTATCATACTTTATGTGTTCAAACATTATTCAAGTGAAAAAAATCATTTAAAAAAAACCCAACTGATTGTCGAAAGCCTGATCGGGCAATTTCATCAGCCTAATAAGAGGTCAGCTGTGTCAGATACTTTCATATATGCATGAAAATGTCTTGTCATGTACTATATGTTTAAAGAAGATGTGTTTATCTCATATTCGTACCTTAAATCACACAGTTAAATCCTACAAATCACATGTATGAACATTTATGATTTACAAACAGAAGAGTAATAGCTGTGTATGTGTGTAGGTAAACTCCAAAACACATAATTTAGTCTTAGTAACTTACATGCCTTTATAAGCTTCTGTATTGTAGCCAATCCTCATAGGATTATGTAGAGATACAGAGCTTGCGTAACTCTTAGCATCGGAGGCTTAAGAGTTACGGTACCATAACTCTAGCCACTGCCTTCTTAGATAAAAGATCTAAAATGTATTTGCAAGTTGTCTGCATATATATACAGATATGTATTTCAGAAATGAAGAAGTGCAAATGTGTAAATGTCATTCATAGGAGACAAAGCTGTTACATATTTCCAGCTGCTGTACAATTTATATTATCGAAGGAAGTTCGGAACTGCCAAAATAATGAAATAATTTAGAGGATGTAATCAGCATACACAAAATGTAATGACATGCCCATCTTATTATCTATGTGAATCATATAGATTTGATCATGTGTTGCAGGTGTTGTCTTTTAACTATGATGTGCAATACAGGACCTTTTTGGCTCTCTTGTTTGTATCATTGCAACATATTCAAGTTGTTCCCACCCAGTGGGAATTGGCATTGATAGTGTGTGTCAATAGGGTCTGTTAATTGATGTAAAGCATATTTCGAAACTTAGTTTTTAACTACCAGTGATGCTACACACTGACTTTCAGTTATATAAACACCGGGTAACATGTGTTCTCTTTTACAGCAATACAGATGGCTGTGGAGTTGGGTGGTGGGGAAATTTTCTTGCTGCAGCAAAAGATCAGGTAAGTAAGCATGTAAAAATATCTGTAATTTTCAGATTAAGACATACTGTAACCCAGTCATATCAAACAGAAAGTCATATATTAAACAAAAAGAAAAAATCTGATACTGTCATCTGTAGTCATTACATCACTTACATTTAAAAATTAGAACAAAAGGTCATTATGAAAAAAAATGTCATCAAATTTTTGGACTCAAAATCTGATAATGGCATCTTCAGACATAAATAGTGACAGCTGCCTTTGAATAGTTGTTTGGATAAATTATTTTTCATAATCGTCACTTTCCATAAATTGTTCAGATCACAAGATTTGTGAAGAGCTGATGTTCAAGTACAGGTATTTTAGGTGACTATTGTTAAGTGACATGAAAGTCTGTTTAAAAATAAGCATTTATAAAAAAACACAACACAAACTTGTAGTATCATTGTGAGATGTAGTTGCAGTATATATTACAGACTGGGAAGGTATATGAGATGGTAAGCCAGGATCTGTCAGAGTTCACCAGCACAATGCAGACTGATACAAAACATGTTGTTGAAAAAACGAAGGAAACATTACAGGTAATATTTATTTAATAAATCATTGGTAACTTAATTGTTTTTTGCTCACCTGAGCATATGCTTAGGGTGAGCTATTGTGATCACTCTACATTTGTCGTCCGGCGTCTGTTAACATTTTGCTTCAAATGGCTCCTTCTCTAAGACCACTTGTGGGATGTTTATGATATTTGGTGTGTATAAATTATGGACCTTGGGTATAATTTGTCTCCACCTGGTTACCCTGGTATGTTTTTAGCTATTAGGATCACTCTCCGTCCGGGGTCCGTTGTACGTCGTCCGTCCGTCCACCATTTCCTTCAAACGACATCTCCTCTGAAACCACTGGGCCAATGTTGATGAAACTTTGCAGGGATGTTCCTTGCATGAAGCTCTATCAAAGTTGTTCAAAGAATTCCATTCAATGCAAAACTCTGGTTGCTATGGCAACAAAAAGGAAACACTTTAAAAATCTTCTTCTCTGAAACCACAAGGCCTAGAGCTTAGATATTTAGCATGTGGCATTGTCTAGTGGACCTCTACCAAGATTGTTCAAATTATGAGCCCCGGATCAAAATTGACCCCGCACGGGGGGGTCACTTGGTTTTACATAGGCTTATATAGGAAAAACTTTAAAAATCTTCTTCTTTGAAACCACAAGGCCTAGAGCTAAGATATTTAGCATGTAGCATTGTCTAGTGGACTTCTACCAAGATTGTTCAAATCATGACCCCCTAGTCAAAATAACCCCTTCCCGGGAGGGGGGAAGTCACTTGATTTCACATAGGCTTATATAGGGAAAACTGAACAAAAACCACAAGGCTGACAGGCAGATAACAGATATTTGAAATGTTACTTAGCATTGTGTAGTGGACCTCTACGAATTATGTTAGAATCATGACCCCTTTTATTATAGCCAATGGTAGTCAGGTGAGCGATATAGGGCCATCATGGCCCTCTTGTTTTATTTTTTACCTCCTGCCAAGGGAGAAAACTAGTACTCTGTTTACAAAGGGACACTACTTGAACAATTTACAAATCTTCAAATAGTAGCCAGGTGAGCAATATAAGCCCTCTTGTTTATCTTGCTATATAGAGTTAGGCAGCATTGGCTTCCATGGTGGTGCTAAGGATTATTATGTTTCTGTAGTCACTAATGCTTGAAACCAGCACATATTTGTGTTAGTATAAACTAAGTGTCTTGCTACTGTTGGTCATACATATAGAAAATACAGCTTTTTATACCCACGAAACGAAGTTTAGGGGGGTATATAGGAGTCACCCGGTGGTTGGTAGGTCCGTTGCATTTTCCTTGTCCGGAGCATAACTTGAAATCTACTGGTTGGAATTCAATACAACTTCATACAATGGTCAAGCACAATGAAAGGAAGTGGGTGTACAAATACCATAACTCTATCTTGACAAATTACAGAGTTATTGCCAAGAACCTCTATCTTAGTTTTTTTGCAAGGTATTTTGTTACTACCGGTACTAACTTCTTCAGTTGATAAAGTGGTCTTTAGGGGGTATTAATCACATTTAGTGATAGGTCTAGTTTAATATTTTGTAAAAAATCTATTGACAGATGGTAATGTTTACAAAGAAAAGATAGCCAAAGTGATGAAAAGTTGATGTAGAGTACATGTATTACTCTAGGAAGAGCCAGACTTGTCCTCTATTTGTGTCACTTACATGACATGTGACATGATAGGGGGCCTCTTCTCTGTCAACTGACCTCATTTCAGCCCTTCCATCTGTCAGTCAAGCTTAAAACTTTATTGCCCATAACATTGTATCACTGAAAGCTGTGTACAGCAACTTATAAATGTAAGAAACTGTTTCCGCCTCACTTCTCAGTTGAAACAAACATGTATCTAAATGAAGATTGAGATCTCATAAGTCTATGCCAAGCTTCATTTATAAAATGGAGGACAAGTTGTGAAACTACTCTAAGTATATATAGAAAAAGACGAAGATAGAATAGTTTTGAGAACTCTTGCATTAAACCTTCAAAATGGACCAATTTGGACAGTTACAGATAGAGGTAATAGAGAACTTACTGTGCTTCAATGTTATCTTCACTCCTAATTTGTACAACATTTGTCTGCAGACTAGTACAGATGACTCTGAGAATTTGAACACAGCAGACAGAATGAAGCAGAGTTTTCACAGCTTGATGTCTGGTATCACAAAGGCACTGACCATTGACCCTGAGGATACCTCACCCGCGAAACAAACAGTCTCACAGCCGGGTACCGGGATATTTGACAGAGCTAAGGTATGTAGCAGCTTGCGGCAAAGGGCTTAAAGTAACTAAATGCTTGTTGCTGAAATACTTGTTTGCCTATACTAAAGGATAAGAAAAAGAGATCCCCAGATATTATCAAACACCAGCAAGAAGACCCACAGAAGAACAATGCAGAGGACAATCTAAACTCAGGCAGGGCAAGCAAAGTTATTACCTGAAAATATTTACTGTACAGCTGATGTGATTTATTGAAAAAAGAAGTAGTTGAATGGACTTAAAGAAAAAAACACTAAAAGATTTGAAACATTTGCAAAGTAATATTTCAACAATTTTTCTTTCAATCATATATTCGACTGTGAAATACTGGTTTTCTCTATATTTTAGCTATCAACTGCAGTACTATCAAGAAAAGATCTGACCAGCCTTATGTTTTGTGTTTTTTTTTCTGACCATTATCAAAAAATGTAATGACTTAATTTGAGGATGAAGAAAGTTCTTTATGATTCATTTTCTTTCTAAAGAAAGTTATGTTCTCCAGATTGTTTAGTCCTAATTTTTAAAGCATGCTTAGAAGAATAATGCATGTATGAAAGGTGCTATGAAATCGACATGAGGATGATGTTACCCTTTTCAGGCTAGAAAGAGAGCCATTCAGGTAGATACAGGTACATACCTTCAAGAACCTAGCGGGCCACAAGAGAAGTATGCTGATTATTTGAAATCTTTCGACCTTGATTCACACAAGGGTGAAATATCTGACCTGCTTGTTACAATGGTGGAGGTCAGATCACTGTATACAACACTGGTAAATTAACCTTAATTTTTTCAAATCCTGCGTAAGTTAATTCAATGGTCTGATTCTTCATATGGAGTAATTTGCAGTCCTCTTTTAACAGGAAGGAGAGTGAAGGTTTTAGGGAACTGCCTCTAGTGTCAAGTGATTAGAGTCGCTGACTTGAGATCACTGTAACTTCTCATAGATTGAGGACCATGGGTACACACCCTGCTACCTACCATGTCTTTTTATGTGAGAAAGTTTGCAGTTTCTGACAAAAGATCAGAGTCTAGTACTGGTTCTGCAGAGGTTAGGTAAACTGCCCGCCTGTTAAAATGACCAAGTTTGGAAAGGGCTTTAAACTGAAACAATAAGGAAGGTTTTAAGGGACTTAGCATTGCCAAGTAAACCTTGTTGAAAAGTTGTATGTAAGAATGGTGTAATTATCCATTTAGTGAAATGAAATAGTTTTCTTTCTATCTAAATTTGTTTTGTTTCCTTTTAGTGATTTATAGCATGTAAATGTTACAAAGTACAATGTTGAAATATTTAGAAAGATAAAATCAAGAAGTTTTGGTTACTGTACTTAAATAAGTTTAAAACATTATACTAAAGATATTGATCTAAAATTTTTATACTAATAATTTCATAACCTTAACTATAATGATTTCACTCCCTTACAGTTGACAACTTGCAATTTTCAAGGTTAATTTATTGAAAAGTATCGTTGATTTTCTTAAACTTCTAATGATGTAAAGTATTTTATGTAAATGTTAAAGGCAAATTTATTCTGAACTCGAAATTTTCCACATACTACTGTAGGTGCCTTCCCAAGTGTCCCACCAGGATTTCTGGAGGAGATATTTCTACAAGGTACATCAGTTACATGTGGATGAGGAAAGGAAAAAGGCACTCATGAAAAGAGCAGAGAGGGTAGATGTGAAGGAAGACACAATTGATTGGGATGAAGGTAATGTACAAAAAGCTAGAAAAAGGTATATGCAAATACTGTAGCATTTGATTTGCCAACATTTTAGATTGGCACTATTTGCACTATAAATTGGTCCACTTGTTTCTGAAAAACATGTTACTCACTCTCTTCCTGTCATTTGTTTATATAATAGAATAAGAAAAATTTAATGTAAAGCTCTGGAATGTATGAAAAAGCTTAAATAGGAAACTTTCATTCATTGTTCACAGAAGAATGGAGTGGGGATGAAGATGCAACACCGAGCAAGAAGTCCCCCCAGTCTTTGAAGAGAGAGGACCCGACATCAAGACTTCAGTCAGCAGATACTGAAGAAGGTAAAGCAATGTCAGAGAAACCAGCTGATCTGGAACAAGCCAAGTCTGTGCAGATAACATCTGAAACTGATCTAAAATGTGAGACGAGTGAGGAAATTTCAACAAGTGCTAGGAAAAAATTGGAAGGTGATGATAACCTCAAAAGCAATGATAAAATGGATAACAATATATCGATAGCTACAAGCGATGGATCAAAGCCAGTTAAACAAGAAGGTGCTGATGAGGACAGACAGTCCAAGGAAAATAAAGTTACTGATATTGTTACAGATGCAGTTGACAGCTGTGATAAATCTAATGAAACAGAACTTGGAACCAAGAAGCAAGATTCTTCAGTTCAAGATCAATCAAAGAATCTTGAAAAAGGACCTGAAAAAGGCCAGGAAACTGTGGAAACAGTTGAACCTGAGAAGGATACAAAAGAGGACAGTGAAGCCTGTGATAATGATACAAATAAGGAGGACAACATAAATGAAAAAGAATTGAGAACTAAAGTGAAAGGTGATATGGTTGTAGTTGGAGACAGAATATCACCATCATCTGACTCAAGCGGCAATAAAGGTACAGCTACATTTCACATTTAACGCCATATAAGTGTTTTTTCTGTGTATAATACAAAAACAAAAGGGTATTATTTTCATTTTTTCAAAGGTCAAGGTCACAGTGACCTCCACTTTCTTTTCCTAAATAACACAACAGATCAGAATTTAATTCCACATGCATCAAACTTTGTCAGAAGCTTGCCTGAAACCTATAGATGGGTCAGTGGGTCAAAGGTCAAGATCTTGATTTTCATTCAACTTCATCAAATTAGCTTGGAAGGTTGACTGCAACCTGTAGTGGGTCAAGTCGAGGTCACAGTGACACAGTGACACATACTTTGAAAATTATGTCTGCTCCCAGTCTTCAGACTTCATAGGATGATTGGTCGTACTAAGTAGACAATCCCTACTGATTTCAAGGGTCAGGGTTCAAGGTCACAGTGACCTCTTTTAGCTTTCCCTTGATAACATTCCAAAAGATTTTCACATGTTTACTCAGAACAGTCCAGTAGGGCGATACTGGCCATTATGGGGCCTTTTTTTTATTGAATATGACCCAAAAGGAAATACAATTGGTCTTACTTAGTAGACGATCCCTACTGATTTCAAGAGTCAGGGGTTCAAGGTCACAGTGACCTCTGTTAGCTTTCCCTTGATAACATTCCAAAAGATTTTCACATGTTTACTCAGAACAGTCCAGTAGAGCGATACTGGCCCTTATGGGGCCTTTTTTTATTAGCTCACCTGATCTGGCTCAGGGTGAGCTATTAGGATCGATGAATGTCCGTCGTCCGTCCACATTTAGTTCGTTAACGCTCTAGTGGTCACATTTTTTCCTCAATTGTCACGAAACTTGGTCAGGATGTTTGTCCCAGTAATTACTCGGACGAGTTCGAATATGGGTCATCTGGGGTCAAAAACTAGGTCACAGAGCCCAAAAATAGAAAAATCTTGTTAAGGCTCTAGAGGCTACTGTTTCAGTCCAAATATCCTGGAAATTTGTCAGAAAGGTTGTTAAGTTGATTTCTAGCTCAAGTTTTAATATGGGTCACCTGGGGTCAAAAACTAGGTCACACAGCCCAAATATGGAAAAACCTTGTTAACACTCTAGATGTTACATTTTCAGCCCAGATATCCTTGAAATTTGTCAGAAAGTGCAGATCATGATCAGACAGCAAAATAATGAAAGTGCAGATCATGATCAGACAGCTAAATTATGAAAGTGCAGATCATGATCAGACAGCTAAATAATGCATAGCAAACAGTGCAGATCATGATCAGACAGCAAAAATTAAAAAGCTGACAGTGCAGATCATGACCAGCCAACATACAATGAATAGCTTACAGTGCAGATCATGATCAGACAGCAAAAAAATGAATAGCCAACAGTGCAGATCATGATCAGACAGCAAAATAATGAGGCCTAGAGCTTAGATATTCAGCATGTGGCAATAATTGACTCTCTACCAAGATTGTTCAAATCCTGACCTCAGGGTCAAAATTAACCCTGCCTGGGTGGGGGGGTCTTTTGATTTTACATAGGCTTATTAAGAGGATATCATGAGCCAAAGGTAAAAATTGATCCTTTCTGCTATTAATAACCTTTTTATTTTTGCCAATGGTAGACAGGTGAGCGATACAGGGCCATCATGGCCCTCTTGTTTTATATGACCCAAAAGGAAATACAAAAGTAAGTGTGCTTAAATTGTTCGAGAAAGTTTAGAATATATTTCACAACCAGCTACAGCGCATCAGAACACAGCTTTCGCGTATGTAAGTATTTTTAATATCAAAAAGCCTGAAAAAGGTATTGTACAACAGTGACTGAGCATGCTTTTTGATAAACTACTGGTTTGATATGATTACTATACCTGGCTTAGAGTGTGACATTTATCATTTAATAAAAAATCTAGCTTTTCTATTATTGTAGATTTAAGTTTTGAAATTATATTTTCAGACTCCAATAATGATGACTGGGAGCATGATTTTGATGTGGATGTAACACCAGAGGATCTTGCTGCTGCCAGTGAACTTGCTCAGAAAATGAACATGTCTGCTGGAGAGTACAACAAACTTACAGGAGGAGAGGTGATCTTATATATGTATTTAACATAATAGTTTGCTGCAATATTTTGCGGTATTTGACATACTTTTAGAATATTTTGACATGTGAAAACACTTATTCATCTTTTTAGCTCATAGTACATGGGTGAGCTATTAGTTTAAACTAATTTATTTTAGCTGCATTGTGAAGACAGCTTTGAGCTTATTGAGTGACTTTCAGTCCGCTTCCTAGGAAAACCAGTACTGGTGTCATATGAGGAGGTATGGTCATGACCTTGGTGGGGCTCAAACACGCAACCTCCGGGATGAGGGGCAGACACCTAAACCTCAACACCACCGCTCCCCTCAGGGTGAGCTTTTGTGAATGCTTCATGTCAATCATCGTTTGTTGCCAACAATTGCTTCAGACGACATTTGCTCCTTAACAATGGGGCAAATATGAATCGGACTTCACTGGATTATTCCTTGGATGTTCCTCTACCAAAATTTATCAAATGGTTCTGCTCCACTGCACAAAATGGCCACCAGAGCTAAAAATAGAAAACTTTTAGACAACATCTCCTCCTTTACCACTAGGCCAATTTCAACCAACTTCAGAGGAGTGTCCCTTCGATGGTCTTCAACCAGAATTGCTCACAGAGCTCTGCACAATTATTTTTTGTTATCAGGAATTCTAACACGATCCGCAAGTTTTCGTACATAGATATAGAGGAAAGAAGCTATACACTATTTAATGGTAAAATTCATCATGTTTTCCACAGGCAAAAAGTGGGGTAAATGCCGAATGCCTCAATCGTATTCTGTGCTTGTAAGATACTATGGAATGTTGCTAAGTGTCGAACATAGTTAGTGGTATTTTTTAAAGACAATTTCGTGTTAGAATCAAAATAATGAATGCATCACTGTATTTTATTGTTTAATAAAATACAGCCAGTCATTCGGATGCGAAAAATTAAATCACTTGTACTATGTACTCGTAATTTATTTATTATGCATCCGAATTCCTGACTGTACTTTATTAAACAATAAAATACATGGACACATTTATTACTTCTTAATTGTTAGATCTTATCTTGTATTGCAGATGTTCCCTGTCCACTCAGATGGGCAATATTGGGCCATTATGGCCATCTTGTAATGACTTACATTTACTTTTTATTGTGCTAGTTGTTGGCTATACAATGTAACATTACAGTGGTTTGTGTCAAAAAACTTATTTGAAATTTTCAAAACACCTGTAAATTTGATGCTGTAATTTCTAACATTGGTCACTACATTTTTGGGCTTACCTTTATTCTTACATTAATCTGTATTTATGTTTACAGGATGATGATTGGGAGAACTGGGATTAGTCAAAGACAACACAGACCACATTATACACAGTGGGATCAAACGTAGCAGTACAGAGAATCTAGAAAATTTGTATTAGAAATCATCATGTATTTATCACAAACAAAAAATGTTTGCAAAGTGGGATTCAAAATATAATGGATTCAATATAAAGAATAAAAGACATTTGGAAGTAAAACTCATTCTATCATCAGCTAGTCATTGAGAAACTCGATCATGGGACCCAGGATTTTAACTTAGTGCTTCAGTACTCAAATACTACATTACAATTTTGAAATGTGACATTTTGCTATAAGAACATTTTAATTGTGTATTTAACATGGTGTTGGTCTTCTTGGTATTTAAAGTCATTTACAGGTTGTACAGTGTGTATTATTATCTCAACTACTGTTCAACCGGTGTCAGCAACCACATGTATTTGGTGGTTACTTTAGATATATCTGTTTGCTGGCCTCTTCTACACAGTCTTAAAGAATTGCATTCTTTACGTAAACAAATGATGGAAAAAAATTTAAAATGCTGAAATTTGTATTTGAAAGAAATTTAATAGATCACTATACCTTCTCTTTTTTGTCTTGTCTGTTATACAAGTGTTGATGGTCACTCATACACTTGGAAGTATGGATCTATTTGGCAATTTGATCATCTATAACCGTACTGGTTTTGGCACAGCAGTTTATAAAGTCAAAGTCAATGTACATGTACTTCACATACAAAGAATTCTAGGAATATGTTCGCTTATTTCATTATAGTCATGTTATCGAAAACATATATGTATTTTATTTTTAGCTCACTTGAACAGGAAGTGCTCAAGGTGAGCTATTGTGATCACTTGATGCCCGTCAACTGTCTGTCATCCATCCACACTTAACATTTTTCATCAGATCTTCATGCAACTGATGGTATGAGGTTCTTAAAATCTAGGTCTAGTTTGAAATGGGTCACATCATTATGAGACAAAAACTAGGTTGCTGTGGCAAATCAAAGTAAAACTTTGTTAATACTCTAGGCCACATTTGATTCCCAATCATCATGAAAATTGGTCAGAATGATTGTCTTGGTGATCTCTAGGCCATGTTTGTAACTGGGTCACTTGGGGTCAAAAACCAGGTCAAATCAAAGGAAAACTCAGAGGCCACATTTGATACCCAATTTCCATCTTGATGTTTTGAATCTTGGTCACCTGGGGTCAATTACTAGGTCATCATGGCTTGTGAACAGGATACTGGGCCACACTTTGAATTCAATCTTCATGAAAATTTTCTTTTTGAATGAGCAATGTCACGAAAGCCCTTATGTTAATTATATTTATTGAAAAGTTTTTATCTGATATGTATGGAATGGAAAATAAAATGGTATACAATGAAATTTTTAGTTGCGATATTGTTCATTAGCTCATTTGAGCTACCAGGGTATATTTAATAATGGACCATTTCAGTCCATAAATTGGGCCAGTCTAGGACAACACCAGGTACACTGAGTCTGTCAGCACTCTGGAGCCAGATTCCTGTAGCAATCACAAACAAATCTTGATGAAATGTGTATGGACAAAAGATCTATGTCAAGATAGATTATGGGGTCAATCAGGTTAGAAATGTAGCCATATCCGATGAAATCCTACTGTATTTGAGCTGGTTTACACTCTGGAAGCTGTTTTCTCAAGAGCACTCATACTTGGAACTTGAATTTGTATGGCCACAATATCTGGCAATTAAACCCAAAAAATATTAGGGATCATCTACAGGTTGCAGGTTACCTTCTGAGCAAGTTTAGGAAAAGGTTAACAGAGGTTACTGTGACCGTGACCTACTTACACCAAAAACATGGTCATCTTCATGTTGCAGGCAACCTGCCGAGCAAATTTCATGAAACTCCAATGAAAAGTGTTGTCAAGGAAAAGATAACAGAGGTCTTGGTGATCTTGACCTTAGGAACAATAGGGATCATTAAAAGACAGCAGGCAACCTTCTGAGCAAGTTTCATGAAACTCGAGTTGAAATTGTGACCTGTAGAGTGCTATCAATGCATGACAAAGTTACATCCCGGAAAAAAAACAAGAGGGCCATGATTGCCCTATATCGCTCACCTGACTTCCATTGTGGTCATGATTCTAACATGATTCATAGAGTTCCACAACACAAAACTAAGTAACATTTCAAATATCTATTATCTGCCTGTTGGCCTTGTGGTTTTTTTTTAAGTTTTCCCTATATAAGCCTATGTGAAATCAAGTGCCTTCTCTCCCTCCCATGAAGGGTTAATTTTGACCAGGGGGTCATGATTTGAACAATCTTGGTAAAGGTCCGCTAGACAATGCTACATGCTAATAGCTCTAGGCCTTGTGGTTTCAGAGAAGTAGATTTTTAAAGTTTTTCCTATATGAGCCTACGTAAAACCAAGAAACCCCCCAGGGGTCAATTTCGACCCAGGGCTCATAATTTGACCATCTTGGTAGAGGTCCACTAGACAATGCCACATGCTAAATATCGAAGCTCTAGGTCTTCTGGTTTCAGGAAAGATTTTTAAGAGCCTATGTGAAACCAAGTGACCCCCCCCTTGGCAGAGTCAGTTTTGACCCAGGGCTCATAATATGAACAATCTTGGTAGAGGTCCACTAGACAATGCCACATGCTAAATATCTAAGCTCTAGGCCTTGTGGTTTCAGAGAAGATGATTTTTAAAGTTTTTCCTATATCAGGCTATGTACAACTAAGTGACCCCCTGCAATGCTACATGCCAAATATCCAAGCTCTAGGCCTTGTAGTTTCTGAGAAGATTTTTTGAAGTATTTCCTATTTGTTGCTATAGCAACCAGAGTTCTGCATGGAATGTAATTCTTTGAACAATTTTGGTAGAACTTCATGCAGGAAACATCCCTGCAAAGTTTTATCAACATTGGCCCAGTGGTTTCAGAGATGTCATTTGAAGGTTTTGGTGGACGGACGACGGACAGAGAGAAATCCTAATAGCTCACTCTGGCACTTTGTGCCAAGTGAGCTAAAAAATGCAAGAACAGACAGTGCAATTTTAATAATTATGCCCACTTTTTGGGGCATTAAACCACCATGGCATATAAATTCTGCCAAAATTTGTCCAGTAGAGCTAGAAACAAGACCATTCAATGATATACGTATGTGGAGTTGTTGTGCAATTAATGGGTGGATGCGATTTATTACAGAAGGCCCCTATATATTGATTAATTGTTGTAAAATGAGGCATTTCTGCCATAGGTTCTTTGTAATTTTATATTTATTTATCATTTATGTTCATTGAACACATAATATATGTTTCTAGAATATATAATCGGCTAGATGTATGGCATGTCCCTTTAAACTGGTAAGGAACTAGTAAGCACCAGACACATCTGAATAACTCAAGGGAGAGAACTGTTATTACATGTTGGTAACTGTTAATGGATCACTGACAATACACTTATTAGGACTGGATTGATGACAAAACAACTCTTCTCTATCCACCTTTTTAATACAAATAATATAATCATATGAAAATATTGCTATGTGGAAAATAAAGAACACATTGTGGCAAGACATATACCAGAGAGAATGTCTTTTATACAAGAGAGGTTCACAGATGCTAAGCATGTGCAAGGTGAGAATACTATTTTTTACAGTTCTACATAAGAAAAGCAAAGATGATATTAACAGTATCTGAGGAAGAAACATTCAAAATTTCTAATAGTGACTTATCACCTCTAAACCTGCTATACATGTATACTGTTCCTAGTGATGATAAATTACCATTTCCCGACTTCATATTTAACAGTGCAGACTAAGAGAGTACCGGACATGTGAGCAGACCAAGTCTACATTACAGACATACTTTTTATCAGGTAGAGAAAAACACCAAATGACACTTAAAATAATGATTTTTAATGTAAATGTAACTAGCTCTCACTTGCATCAATTTAAATCAAAATACAAATGAACATTTTTCTTATAAATTGAATTAGGTATTCCGAAGAGTACTTGTTTTATCTCTTTCTTTCAAATTTGTCAAACGTATCTTTAATAACAATAATAGAGAAACAAAAAGCACTGCAAAAAGTGAAAATCTATTTTGTTCTGTACATGTAAGAAGCCTGTCACCATCAACTAATACAACTGTGTAGTTGACCCTGAATACAGTGGTCACATGTCACAAGTAGCCAATATTGCTATATCCACAACAGCTAACTCTACAATAAATACACCTGCATCAATCAGTCACCCTCTATGACCGCTTTTGTTGTTTGTCCTGACTGATTGTTATACACAGGTTCAGATTTTCTGAAGTGGATGGAACACTTTCTACAGACTACTGTTCATGGCCTTTTATAAATGAAGTTAGGATGACATAAAACAAACAGTATCAATGGTATGTAACAATGCTCTATAACAAATGAACACTCATAATGAACACTCATTTTGAAAATGTATTATTCATATAAAAGACAATAAAAATCTAAAACTAACAATCTGACTTTAAAACCATCTTCTGTACTTAAATAAAATGCATGAGCAAGAAAAACCCTTATTACCCACAAAACACACACATTGTACAACAATAAGTGACAAGGCAGTCTAAAAGACAGCTATATCCCCTGCCGCAAATAAAAACATTGAAGGAATTAATGTTACCGAGTGTAGTTTTCTCTCAGGTGCCTAGCGTGGATTTCTAAACGGCAAATAAAGTTACTGATCTGTTCAAGTGGTCAAAGACCTCTGTAAAGTGGGGATGTGTAGGCTTTGTGAGCAGAAAGATTCAAATCTTTGACCTTAACCTGGAGTTGGCGTGGCAAGATCATCGGTTCTGCACATAAAATGGACGAGGTAAACAATGACCTCAGTTTCATCAAAATCCTTCAAAGGGTTAAGGAGATACTGAGCAGATAGGAAATACAAGACTCAAACGTTTGACCTTTAGTTGCGACCTTAATCAAACATGACCAGATCATAGGTTCTGCTCATCATCTGAAAATGGTGAGCATTTGACCAGAGTTTCATCAAAATAATTTAAGATGCTAAAGAAATATAGACGGGACAAAAGTTTCAAGACCCAAATTTTCGACTTAAATTTGACCTTGAGCCAGCATGATCTTGATGAGGTGAACATCTGACCAGAGTTAAATGAAAATCCTTAAAGGGGTTAAGGAGATATGCAGTAGACAGGAAATGTTAGCCTCATACCTTTGACCTCCAGCTATGACCTTGACCTACCATGGCCAGATCATGGGTTCTGCATATCGTCTTGAAGAGGTGAACATCTGACCATGGTTTCATCAAAATCCTTCAAGGGGTTAAGGAGATATGGAGCGGACAAGAATGTTAGGACTCAAACTTTTGACCTCAAATTGTGACCTTGAGCCAGTGTGACCAGCTCATTGGTTCTTGACATTGTCTTGATGAAGTGAAAATCTGAACTGAATTTCATCAAAATCCTTCTATGGGTTAAGGAGATATGGAGCAGACAGGAATTGTTAGACTCAAACCTTTGACCTTAAGTTGTGACCTTGACCTTGAGCCAGTGTGACTGACTCATAGGTTCTGCACATTGTCTTGATGAGGTGAACATATGACAGGAGTTTCATTACAATCCTTCAAGGAGATATGGGGCGGACAGGAAATGTTACAGATGCACAGGAGGCCATTCCTATATCACCCTCCCGCTTCGCAGAGGGGATGAAAAGAAAGCCAACAAGAGCTGTCAGTAGGACAGCGTGCTCGACTTTTTTAGTGCTTGCCAATAAAACAAAACTTTGACAGTTAAGGGCACACAAGACTTTAACTAGGAATTTCTAAGTACAAGTCAAGAAATTTTTTCACAGAGTAATCTTCTTTTGCTTACAGATAGGTCTTACGATGGTACATAAGTACTCCAACTTTCAAAGTAATATCTCAAATGGTTAAGTTAACTAGTGGACAAGAATGAAAATTTTAACTGAGTTTCTAAGTCAAAAAGGGCCATAATTCAAATAAAATCCTTGACAGAATTACCTTCTCCTGCCCATGTTTGGGAATCATGATGGTAAACAAGTATTCCAACTTTCAAATTAATATCTCAAACAGTTCAGTCAAAAAGTGGACTGGTACGAAAAACTTAACCAAGATTCTAAGTCGATAAAAGGCCTTAATTTTTAAAACAAATCCCTGACAGAGTTACCTTCTCTTGCGTACAGATGGGGGGTAATGATGTGAAATAGCATTAAAAGTTTCAAAGCAATATCTCAAAGGGTTAAGGCAATAAGTGGATTTTACTCATATTCAATGTATTTTCTAAGTCAAAAAGGGGCATAATTCTGTCAAAAACCTTGACAGAGTTATGTCCTCTTGTTTGTTGATGAAGGTCGTGATGGCAAACAAGTATGGTTAGTTTCAAAGCAATACCTCGAATGGTTTTGAAATAAAGTGAGGTGGTACGAAAAACTTAACCAAGCTCAATACACTTTCTAAGTAAAAAAAGGGCCATAATTCTGTCAAAAACCTTGACAGAGTTATGTACTCTTGTCTGTAGATGGAGGTTATGATGGTAAACAAGTATGGTAAGTTTCAAAGCCATACCTCTAATACTTTTGAAATAAAGTGGGGTGGTACGAAAAACTTAACCAAGGTGTGACGCCAACGCCGACGCCGGGGCGAGTAGGATAGCTCCCCTTTTCATAGAAAAGTCGAGCTAAAAAATGGTATTGGGTTAATTATATTGACAGCAACTAAAATAGGGTTTCATTACTACCAACACAGATACCATTGGAACGTCTTCTATATGAGTTTGAATATTTTTGATATTTGTAATGTGTGACATATTACATGCATTCAGAATAAGGCAGCAGACAACTGAACAATTCACCTCATTTTGATGTGTAAAAATGTACCTAATTATGCTTCTTACCAAACAAGAGGACCAACATGGCCCTATATAGCTCACCTGGCTATAATACAAGGTCAAAATTGTTTACATTGAAAGTCAGTTATGACCAGGGTTGTGTTTAGAACAATCTAAGTAGAGGTCCAATAGGAAATGCTACATGCAAATATCTAAGCTGTAGGCCATGTGCTTTCTGAGAAGATATTTTTAGTTTTTTCCTGTAAGCCTATGTAAAATCAAGTAACCCCCCCCCCCCCCCCCCTGCAAGGTCAATTTTGACCAATGGGTCATGATTTGAACAATCTTAGTAAATCTTTTGTGTCGGGTGTTCAACATAATGTATTAATCTGTAATTTTCATTTTGCTGTTTTATATGCAAATTATGATTTATAATATTGCATAGATCTCATTAAATATACTGAAAAATAAACATTAAAATGGTACCATATCAAGTTTCAATTGCCAGCTACAACACAAGATAATGTTATTCTGACACAGTGAGACCAACTTGAAGAAATACAACATTATCATATATATATATACGTGTAAACAACATTTATAGCCTTAAATAATTTATGAAATCACATGATTCCTGATTGCACACGTGTTAGAACTGCCAAATACTTTAGTCTTTCATTATTACTAGTTTTGTCAATTCCACTGAAGGAATGTAACACTAATTCTACAGCTGATTATAAAAATTGTGCAGTTACAAAACAAATTTAGCAAATAAGTTACTTAAAAGAAAATATACACTCAAAGAAAACCAGCAACACCATATAAAACACCAGTATGCACCACTGATCAGGCAAAATTAAAATGTGTTTTGGGTCTCCTTCAGTTCATTTGGCAGGTATTTAGATTATTAAGTGTTGCCTTTTTTTACTCAAAAACACTTGAAAATTGGTCTTTGCCATATATATTGAGGTTGTCAGTAAAATGTTGAAGTCTGTTTGGAGACTGGAAACTCAAATTGTTTCTGGCCTAAGGAAAAAAAAGATAGAAAACAAAGATCTATGCAGCCAACACTAAATATAGGTTGTTTTTGACAAGGCAAAAGTGCTATGTTCATTTGCCTGCAAGGAGACGTCGGCTTCACTCTGTGAACTCCATGTACTGGTATTGTCTGAGTATGTTCTCTTAGATATGCCTGAACTTCTCCTACGCTGTGGAGTCTTTATGCCAGATAGTGCCATAGAATCCTCCGAATTTCTTGACACATTTATCTCCGAGCCAGTACATAATTTTGGTGTACTCATAAATCTCTTCCGTGATGTAAGCTCAATATCAATCCTTCTATCTTGTCCATAGATTGGTGAAAACACTGGTGTGTTTTCTAGAGCTTTCAAAGGCTGTCTTGGTGTTGGCTTAACACCACTTAGATCAGCAGTTGTCTGTAAACTGTTTTCCGTTTCGTCCCAGGGAATGGAATCTGTGTACGAGTGTTTTGAAGTTTGACTACTACTGTCATCTTTCAGGAATGTCGGCACAGAGAAATTTAGGGGATGTTTACCAGCTAACTGCAGATAGTTTCTTGGCGACTGTCTAGCTGAATCTGTCATACCTGTCAGTGACAGTGATCCAGAGTTCTGCGACCACTGGAATGATGACATACTTTCTGCATCACTCAAGTAAGCAGATACATTAGACTGTCTTCTTGAATTCTTTCCAGACCTTAAACTCACACTGGTGCTTTCTACCAAACTCGTTTCACCGGAATGTACAAACTCAGAATTTTTGTAACTTATTTCATTATTAACACTGTATGTCCCTTCACTATCTCCACTACTCTTGGAAAAGTCACTTTCATCACTTCTCTTTCCTTTAACTGGTTTAAAAGCACTATTTAGTCCCGAAGTGTTTATTGGAGATTTGTTTCTTAGTAATTCCAGTGACCGTAAACTTTCACTATTGCACGATTCCTGCTGCAATTCTTCATTTGCATAATTAATCAGATTATATGTTTTGTCTCCTTGTTGAGGCGGATCAACAAAGTCATCCAGGAACACTGCATCAGACAAACTTTCAGGAGTTGCAACTGGGCAAGGACCCAATAGATGATTAATGTTTTCATAGTTTGCAGTACTTGATAATGAATTTATATTTTCATATTCTCCAGTTAGACTGTCTCTGTCACATTTTACATTCTGATCAAATACTGTTCTCCTTGCAGCACTCCCTGCTTTCCTAACTTTGTATGGAGATTCAGTATATTCGGAAAGAGTTGTTTTACCCAGACTATCAACATTTTCATAATCACAATAACTTGGGTTGTTTGATTTTCGGAATTTGTACGGCGATTCAGTGTATTCAGATATATCCACTGGTGAAAGTTTCTTTCTGGGTGGTCCATTTTTGGCTCTAAGCTGGTACAATTTCTTTGGAGCAAGGTTTTCAATATCATGAACCAGTCTAACTTTCATTTCTTTATCTAGACTGGCTCTCCACTTATCTCTGCTAAACACGTCATTCTCTATTGTGTTGCACTCTGTATTTTGATTTACATTTTCATAATCTGGTACCCTGACTTCACTCATTTTTGAGCAGGATTCATTTTTCAAACTTGACACCTGTGAAAATTCATTATACAATTCTTGTAATCTTTGTTTTTCTGGTTCATTACTACATAGATACGAAGAAACAGTTTTACCACCAGACAAATTCAAACTGGATGAATTTGACCCAGTTGTATTCTGAGATGAGTAGTTGTTGATATTTTCATATTCATGAATACTGTTCTGTGACCTGTCCAAGCTGCGTCTGTGGTAAGGTTGGTATGGAAGACTGGCTGTGATTCCAGATTGCAAGTTATCCAGGTTGCCACTACCATATTCCGGCATATATGGTAAACTTTCAGCTTTTCTCATCATGCTTGCTGATAGAACCGAGCGACTTGATCTCCTCAATGAATCAGGATCTGAAGCTAATGACAGAGTTTCTTCTGACATGCGGGTACACTTACTACTCGACATATCTGAAAGCAAAGCTGACAGACTTGACTTCTCCAGGAATACATTGGAACTACTTCCTTGTGAAACCATTGATTGACATTTTGAATCTTCATCAGATTTATTGCCATTTTGACTTCCACAGTCATCTGTTGTAGGGTCTTTGAAAAAACGGCCTCCAGAACTTGACGATCCTGCCGACGATGAACAACGGGACCATCCAAGGGGAGGAAGAACCGGCGAACCAACATCTCTTTTCTCTGAATAGAATAATGAAGATGGTGGCATCATTGAATGAGGCTTTTTACATTCACTACTGGTGATAGGTGTTATATTGTCCTGTAATGCATGTTGAAGCACTGGTGTTGTATTTTCTTCAATGACTGGAGTTGAGTTTTTGAACTTTGAAACATCTGGATACAAGTCTTCATCCAGACTTACCCTCTTTGTGGACACAGGTCTAGTTGATGACGGCGGGTAGATGGATGAAATTTCATTTTCAACTACTGGTGTAGATTCAAACTGATTTGCATTTTTGCTACAGAAATGACTGTAAGCTGGACTTGTGGCACTCGTGTTTGAATCTTCACTCTGAAAACCACTTGAAGTCAATGACCTATGCACTGAAGCATCGTTTGTAGAATGTGATGAAGACAGTCCCCTATCAGAGGATGCTATGCCCCTGTCTGACAAGTAAGACTGCCTGTCTGATGGCGAGTATTCTCTACTACTGAAACTATCAACAGATCTGGATTTATCCGTCTTGTCTAATGTGGACCTCTTCATATATTTTTCACCAGATTTATTCTTTCCTCGACTGTTACTTTTATCTTTCACTGAAGTACACTGTACAATATCTGGTTGAGTATCAGAGTTATTTCTAGAGTTTGAGGAACCGTCTGGTAGCTGAAGAGATACATCCGAGAAAGACAACAGTTCAGACTGACTTAACAGGTTACTACTGTTACTTAATGACTCTATAGACTTATCTACTCCATTTCTAAAGACAAAAGAATTTGCTGCCTCAGAAAAAGCACTATTTTCTCTGTTACCACTTCCATTTACTTTTGGTACAGTATTGTCAGAATTTGAATCACTATACGACAGTGACAAGTGAGTTATTCCCCTTGAAGTGTCTGGAGTCACAGTTAATATACTGCTCCTCTCCCCTTGCTGATTGAATGCTGGGTCTGACCCAGTGTGATATGATGGTGTTAGTCTCAATCTGTTTTTTGACTCCTCCCATAGTCTACTGGGATCCAGAGGGGATATTTTCATTGGACCTTGGTCGGTATAAATTTCACGATCTGGTGTTGATTTTGCTGAATGTATCAATGATTTAGAGGAGTTATCTGATGTCTTAGTATGGTTCCAATTAGAACTCGAGATATCTGATTCTGATCTGTTCTGTTCTAGCAATGTTCTACCACTTGGGTTTTCAGGTGAAAGTGAGCATTTACCATGCCGACCTGTTGGTGTATCTTGTTTCATAGTTTGGTTGAATAAAATATCACTGATTGAAGAATTTGACACAAATGATGGGTCAAGTTTGCAGCGAGCAAACATTTCCACCAAATTATAGTCCGGTATAGAATGTTCTCTCTCAGTTATTCTACTAACTTTACTAAAATCCAGCCTATCATCAGTTCTATTAACTTCTGACCTTGAGGTATCTCTGTGGCTTCCCTGATCAAGGTATGATGAATAATGTGACCTTCCTGAAATTATAAATATTAACACTAACGTTAAGATCATAGCATACAACCCCTCAAAAGATACAGAATTAGTCACTTACACTGTTTTCTTCTTGTATATTGAAAGAGACTAAATTAATTACTAGAAGGCGTAACTTTCATACTCAGGCGAAACAGATAACACCTCAGCATGTTCCATAATACAAATGTATTAGCATGGAACCTTCTGAGTGCCAACCATTTCCCCTGCATACAGGAATTAGGCCTTTAAGTCAAAACGCAATTGTCACACATTAAACCAAATTGCTCATAAAATTCAGATGCAAAATTATACCAATAGAATCAACAGAAATGAATCTGGACAACTGTTCTTTATCTTAGACAAAAGCTTGACAAAACCACAACCCAAAAGAACTGGCATATTAGTTAATGCACACTGTGTATTAGTTAATGCACACTGTGAGTGTTTATCAATTTTTCTCAGTAGTAACTGACAGAACTATGTAATATGTTTCTCAGTTTACCAATGGTAGTTAACGAGCATAGAGTAAAAGATACAGAAATAATTGAACAACAAATTACTGTGTATATACATTGTATATCCAAGTACGCACTGAATACTCACAGAAACACTGTGAGTTGGATTATGAGTGTACTAATTCATCACTGCAACTTACCCTACTTGTAATAAGCTAACACTGCTAACGATTAATATTTCATTCTAAAAATTTTGGTTCTTCAGTTATAAGGAAGCATATAATGATTATACCAAGCAAAGGCTTGTCTGCGCTGTTGCTAGCAGATGATCCAAGTGGTGACACGTTTACATCTGTTGGCGTCCGAAGTGATACGTTTCTCTGCTGACTGTACTCTTCCATCCTGTATGTATTATTCTGACTCAGGTTGCCAGGCAACTGCAATGAAGGGTCAAGGTGACTGTCTGGATCTTCTGCGAGGCCTTCCTTACTGAGGTCAAGTGAGGCACTCAGCCACAAATTGATTCGAGCAGAGGTTGATGTCACATCAAATATCGATGGAGGATTTCCTTTAGATTGGCGCATCATCTGAATGAAGATATGATACTTTATCACTTTGCTTCTATATAGACAGGAGGAATGTTGGAACATTTACTGAAACTTACATGTCTACCAAACGTACACCTAAATATCAATGCTCAGTTAAGATCTAGCATATTTATCTTAACCTTAAGTTGGATGATTTTTAAAATAACTAGAGCTATCACTAAATGTGATTAATACCCCCAAAAGGATTGCTTTATAAACTGAAGAAGTTCGTAGTAACATAATACCTTGCAAACAAACTAAAAAGAGATATTGTTCTTAGCAGTTCCTCTCATTGTGCTTGACCATTGTATGAAGTTGTATTGAATTCCAACTTGTAGTTTTCGAAAAATGCTCCAGACAGGGAAAAGTAACAAAGGGCAATAACACTGTAATTAGTCCAGATGGAGTTATGGTTCCTGTGCACTGCACTCCCTCTCACTGTGCTTGACCATTGTATGAAGTTGTATTGAATTCCAACCAGAAGTTTTCAAGTTATGCTCCGGACAAGGAAAAGTAACAAAGGGCAATAACTCTGTAATGAGTCAAGATGGAGTTATAGTTCCTGTGCACTGCACTTCCTCTAAATGTACTTGACCATTGTATGAGGTTGTACTGAATTCCAACTAGTAGTTTTCAAGTTATGCTTCGGACAAGGAAAAGTAACAAAGGGCAATAACTCAGTAAATACTCAAGATAGAGTTATAGTTATTGTACACTGCACTTCCTCTGAGTGTGCTTGATCATTGTATGAAGTTGTATTGAATTCCAACCAGAAGTTTTCAAGTTATGCTCCGGACAAGGAAAAGTAACAAAGGGCAATAACTCTGTAATGAGTCAAGATGGAGTTATAGTTCTTGTGCACTGCACTTCCTCTCAATGTGCTTGACCATTGTATGAAGTTGTATTGAATTCCAACCAGTAGTTTTCAAGTTATGCTCCGGACAAGTAAAAGTAACAAAGGGCAATAACTCAGTAAATACTCAAGATAGAGTTATAGTTCTTGTACACTGCACTTCCTCTGAGTGTGCTTGATCATTGTATGAAGTTGTATTGAATTCCAACTAGTAGTTTTCAAGTTATGCTCCGGACAAGGAAAAGTAACAAAGGGCAATAACTCTGTAATTAGTCAAGATGGAGTTATGGTTCTTGTGCACTGCACTTCCTCTCAATGTGCTTGACCATTGTATGAAGTTGTATTGAATTCCAACTGGTAGTTTTCAAGTTATGCTCCGGACAAGGAAAAGTAACAAAGGGCAATAACTCTGTAATTAGTGAAGATGGAGTTATAGTTCTTGTGCACTGCACTTCCTCTCAATGTGCTTGACCATTGTATGAAGTTGTATTGAATTCCAACCAGTAGTTTTCAAGTTATGCTCCGGACAAGGAAAATGCAACAGACCGCCCGACCGCCCGACCGACCGACCGACCGACCAACCGACCGACCGACCAACCACCGGGTGACTCCTATATACCCCCCTAAACTTCGTTTTGGGGGTATAAAAATATTACAAGAATGTAACTTTCAAACTTTTGAAGAAGTTGAAATTGTTTCACTCTGAATTACTTTTGACACAATATCCTGTAATCAGAGTTGACATTAACTAACTTATAGCTTCATAAGCTACTTCCTGTTTATGCGAAAACAACTGGGACGGTCTTCAGTAGATTCTTGTTCATATAACTGTACAAGGCTCAAATTTCTCTTCAACATCAGCTTAAGGTGAAGATGCTTGCAACCTGAGAAACTTGTGATAGATAGAAATAATTTCATAATGAAACAAAACAACCAACTTGTTTTCTATGCAGACTTCAACAGCTATAGACATACTGTCTGATGCAAACAGGGCAATAGGCACTTCAATTAAACACGTGGTAAAATCTTCATGGCGAAGACAACATAACAATAAAAAATATGACTTTCTTGTTACCTGTTGATCATGCTGTGGTTTCTTGGGCTGCAGGTTTGGTTGCTTGTACTGTTTTGGTCCCTGGCCAAATGCTATGTTTCCTGGCTTAAGAAACTCTGGTTTCTGGCTGGGTATCGGAGCTGGACCACTTGGATGACAACAGCCATAGTACAGTAGCAGAAACAATGTACCTAGATACAGGAACAGAAGAACAAATTTTTAATCAAAAACCACAAACTGAATAATTACTGAATAAAAACATAATTAATCAGGTACATTTGCTGTCTTGTTCTTTTTGTCTGCCCCCTAAACTAAAATAAGGCAATGCCACGACACCAGGTTAACAACATATAAGGCTAAGCAGCCAGCAGCCAGATTTTTTTTATTTTTAAAGAAAAAATAATTTCTCTAGCCATTTCCTAGTGCAAATAATATTTGAACAAGTGTTTAGGCAAGCAAACGTTTTAGAAATAACTTGCATTTAAACACGTGCAAACTGTTTTTCTATTTTTAGTTACAGCAACTTTCACCCAACATCTAGAGGACACTTGTATACAATGACCATTTAATTTGTAGAGATATTGTAAACTCTGTTACAATGCAAAGTAATGCATTACCCAGGCCAAAAGCTCCAAATACCACAGAGAATGCGGTGACGTCAAACCAGATTGGTCCACAAATTTCCAGGATATTTGGGCTGAAAATGTAACCTCTAGAGTGTTAACAAGGTTTTTCCACATTTGGGCTGTGTGACCTTATTTTTGACCCAAGATGACCCATATTCGAACTTGAGCTAGAAATCATCAAAACAACCTTTCCGACAAATATCCAGGATATTTGGGCTGAAAATGTTACCTCTAGAGTGTTAACAAGGTTTTTCCAAATTTGGGCTCTGTGACCTAGTTTTTGACCACAGATGAATCACATTCGAACTTGAGCTAGAAATCATCGTAACAACCTTTCTGACAAATTTCCAGGATATCTGGGCTGAAAATGTAACATCTAGAGTGTTAACAAGGTTTTTCCATATTTGGGCTGTGTGACCTAGTTTTTGACCCCAGATGACCCATATTCGAACTTGGGCTAGCAATCATCGAAACAATCTTTCTGACACATTTCCAGGATATTTGGGCTGAAAATGTTACCTCTAGAGTGTTAACAAGGTTTTTTTCCATATTCAGACTGTGTGACCTAGTTTTTGACCCCAAGTGACCCATATTCGAACTTGAGCTAGAAATCATCCTAACAACCTTTCTGACAAATTTCCAGGATATTTGAGCTGAAAATGTTACCTCTAGAGTGTTAACAAGGTTTTTCCATATTTGGGCTGTGTGACCTAGTTTTTGACCCCAGGTGACCCATATTAAAACTTGAGCTAGAAATCAACCAAACAAACCTTTCTGACAAATTGCCAGGATATTTGGACTGAAACAGTAGCCTCTAGAGCCTTAACAAGATTTTTCTATTTTTGGGTCATGTGACCTAGTTTTTCATCCAAGATGACCCATATTCGAACTCGTCCGAGTAATTACTGGGACAAACATCCTGACCAAGTTTCGTGACAATTGAGGCAAAAATGTGACCACTAGAGTGTTAACGAACTAAGTGTGGACGGACGACGGACGACGGACATTCATCAATCCTAATAGCTCACCCTGAGCCAGCTCAGGTGAGCTAAAAAGCTTTAAATGCCATGTATGACTATTGTAAATTGTGGGATTTACAAGTTAATGAAGACAAAACCAAGGTAGTTGTTTTTAGTAGAGCTAAACTGAAAAATGTACCAAACTTTTTTTATAACGGTAAGAAATTGGAAATTGTTAATGATTTTTCTTACCTAGGTATACGTTTTAATTTTAATGGCAAGTTTAATAAAACCAAAGCTAGATTAGTTGAACAAGCTAGAAACAGTATGTTCTCTGTTATAAATAAGTCTAGAAAACTAAATCTATCCATATCGGTTCAATTGTATTTATTTGAAACGATGATAACACCAATTTTACTGTATGGAAGTGAAGTGTGGGGATTTGAAAATTTAAAAATAATTGAAGTTTTCCATCTTAAATATTGTAAAATGATACTCGGCTTGAAATCAAGTACACCTAATTGCATGATTTATGGTGAATTAGGTATAAAACCTATCTCTCTTAGTGTTAATCTAGAGTATTGTGTTATTAGAGTAAGGTATTAAATGCTAAGAATGATAAAATATGTAATATATTGTATCAGACTATGTTATCACTACATAACGATAATATTATGATCTCTCCTTGGATTTCTTTTGTGAAAAATACTTTGGATGAGCTTGGAATGTCAGAATATTTTGTTAATCAACAAGTTAACAATATCTACCATTTTAAATCTGCAGTGAAGAATAGATTATCTGATCAATTTGTACAAGATTGGAATGCTGCTGTAAATAATGCCCCAAAATGCTTAGTGTACCGCATGTATAAAAAGGAATTTTGTTTTGAGAAATATCTAGACATTCTGCCTCGTAATCTTGCATGCCAACTGTGTAAATTTAGAACTATGAATCACTCTTTACCCATTGAAAAAGGGTGTTATTTTGGAATTAAACGTAATGAAAGATTTTGTACTATATGTGACACCAATTCTTTAGGTGATGTATTTCATTACCTTTTTGATTGTAATTTTTTTACAAATAGCATAAATAGCTTTATTCCTAGATATTACATAAAAACAAAAATAATATCAAACAGGGAATGCCACGTACCAAAAACGCAGCCTCCCAAAACGAACCCCACAGCACCCAGAAGTGCACACCACCAACACACACACACACACACACACACACACACACACACACACACACACACACACACACACACACACACACGACACACACACACAATCATGTACACACACACATATACACTACCAACACACACTAGCATACAAAGCAAACACACGAGGACAAAACGAACAATTAAAGGAATACAGTGGGGCACCGCCTTGGAACGGTCAGTGGCAAAAACACCACTGGGGAGCTTAAACCGGTTTATGGTGCGCACCCAACCTCACTCTTACCCCCACCATGTTCCAAAGTCACAGGACAGTGTAAATAAAAGTAATCCCTGCTAGGTGAATCTCTAACACACGCAATGGAAACAAAAGGCATGGTATGTAAAACACAAAAATGCTCGTGTATAAATATATAAAAAGCAAACCTTGAGAACCAAAAAACGTATGTACTCAATGCCTTTGCAGAAGGCAGAGCACCAAGAGAAACACCCTTAAGGGCCCGACGAAACAGGCCAGAGGACAGAAATCAAAACAGTTCCGTCCCAGTGGGATTTAAAAACTGCCCATCACAGAGTCCTCCCCCTCTTCCGTCAGACACAATCAAAGAGGGAAGCATAGCGTCCAACTGTAAACGGGTTGAACACCAAACATGCGGTGTGTCTCAAAACAGTTGGGTCGTAACCTCTTTTAACAAAACGTTTTATAATTTTAGCAAATACAGTTGGAAAATTGCCATGACCCAAAATCTTACGAAGTTTGTAAACCACATCCCCATAAAAATCGGGTTTTGAAATACCTTCTCGCAGAAGAGTCTTTAGATTACTATTGAATTTCAAAACCAAATCAGAATTACGATAGTAAAATTTAGCAAAATATTTACGCAATTTGTAATAACGGTAGCCCTGTTGAAGAAGTTTATTTGTAATATATTGATTACGTTCATTGAAATCCTCAACATAACTACACGCTCTGGCAAACCGAATTAACTGAGAAATGTATACCCCATAAGATGTAGCATGAGGTACATCCCCATCCAAATGGGGGAAATTTACAATACTAAAATTAAAATCATCCCTCTTGTCATAAATTTTGGTATGTATAATATTGTTATAAATAGAGAGATGTAAATCTAAAAATGAAGCACCAGTATCCAAATTGTTAGTTTTAATTAACTGGAGTTCCCGGGGATAAATAGTGTCCACCAATTGACCAAAAAACGGGTTATCCATATTAAGAATATCATCCAGATAGCGTGATGTATTATTAAAAGCAGTGATAATGTCTGCCTGCGTGTCTGGAGAAAGACTCAACATAAAGTCTCTTTCATAACAATATAAAAACAAATCTGCGACAAGGGGTGCACAATTTGTTCCCATGGGAATACCGATTACTTGTCTGAAAACTGCATTCCCAAACCTTATATATAAATCATCCAAATTCATTTAATCTAGAAAAACTTATGAATAGTCAGGAAGAAACAAAACTGACTAAATTGACGTAATTCTCTAAAATTATTATTTCAAAATTCAAATAATTGCATTCACCATATATACTTAAAATTAAAAAAATTTCAAATTATATTCCATATTTTTGGAAAAACTTTTCTTTTACAACTCTTTAGAAGTTAGTATTAATTCCGGTAAGCATTATTAACTATGTCTAGTCAACCTATGTGTTTGTAATTCTATTGTTTTACATTGTTTATTGTTTATGTCAGCATCACATGCATGTAACATGCCATGATGAATAAAGAATTGAATTGAATTGTGAAAACCAGTCCTCAAATATATCTATACGTACAGAAAACATTGTATTTCATTTGCCAAATAAGAAATTACTTCTTGATTTAAACCCAGCAAAATCCATGGGGACCAGGCCAAATTGCTAATACTGTACTTGTACGGATATTTTTCAGAAGTCTTTTAATAGTGGTATCTTACCATTTTCTTTGAGAACTGCAAACATCAGCTTATCTTCAGAAAAAGTGATAGGCAGCTATCAGAAAATTATAGACCTGTAAGTCTCACCACGGTTTTATCACCTGGTTTTATGCAAAGCATTGGAACGCATAATTTGCAAACAAATTTTGAAACATTTCGAACAGTACACTAGTTTGAAAAATTGAAATCATGGATTCAAGTCAGGTTATTCCAACTCAACACAACTTCTTGTTACAATGATTCGCTTGATAGCAAAATGAAAGTGGACACCACTATCTTGGATTCCCCCAACCTTCGATACAGTGCCGCATAACAAAATCTTGAACATTATGATATCCGTGGACAGTTGCTAGACTGGTTGTCATCTTTTTTAAGGATAGAGACATAAATGTCGTCGTTAAAGATGAACATTCCACCAGTGTTAAAGTAGAGTCAGGGGCTCCCCAAGGGACTGTTCTTGCCCCCCTGATGTTTCTCTATAATTTTATTGCCTGGAGCATAACTGCAAAAGCATTAAAGGGAATTACTTGAAACTACAGTGATAGAGTACAATTACAGGAAGTGGACTGTACAAACACTACAACTTTACCTTGCCTAATTAATTTTTTTAATTACCCCCCCACTTTGTTATATTTTCTTGTCCGGAGCATAGCTCTTAAAGTTACTAAAGGAATTTGTTCAAATTGCATACAGTGAGTGTAATGTATGAACCATCATTGACCAAGACATGACCACTGCTGATAAGCCTCTTCCACTCTGTCTCTCTAATACCATGTTGTAAATATCTGGTTAGAATAGATTTAGCAACGAGACACAAAGGTGTTACGTCTTACTCAAATTCCTTTAGTATTACATTGGCGACGAGGGAGGGATTAACTACTCATGAATATTACCGTAACCATTAATGGATGATATTTTCAAGAGGACTTATTGTAATAATATTGGCAAAGTGAAATGGTTGCTATTTTTCAAGAATATGTTACCATAATATTTCAACATGGCATCTTCTTTTGAACTGCCAACGCCACTACCGTTCAAAGTGATCGGACAAATTACTAACTTGTCAAATTTATTGGACATGTATGTAAAAAGATTTGAATATTATGTAGATGTAACAGGAATCACTAAAAATGAAAGCTCTATTTTTACATCTCTGTGGTGAAGAAGTGCAAGACATTTATGAAACATTGACAACCACAGGGAATACACACAGTTAAAGCTCTTACGGAATATTTCAACCCAAAGAAAAACAGCGCATATGAACGACACCGTTTCCGTCAAGAATAACAACACGATTAGGAAACTGTGGATAATTATAAAGTAAAACTCAAAAAGCTTTCGGTTTCATGTGACTTTCTTGGAGACGATCTGTGACCAAGTCGTAGAGAATTGCATCTCTACAGAGCTTAAAAGGAAATTTCTGCGTAAACCAGCGCTTGGAAAAGTGCAAACGATTGCTCGAACGACAGATTTGCAAGCAGACAAAATGCCAAAATTTAATCAAAGATCACCAGCACCCTCAATTCACAATTCATTACAGTACACAATTCGTATGACGACGTCAATCAGTTACAACGTCCAAAGCAAGGAAAAACCCAAACAGTATCGGCCTAGAGCAAGGCAAGGCCGGCACAAAAACCAGCAAGATTCAAACATGCTACCGTTGTGGAGGAAAGGGTAATTACCGCCCAGTATTTCCTTCATGGAGTCCTACTTGAGTATGTTACCTCCGCTAATACATCTGCGTGAATATCTCAAATAATCTGTTGTGGGATGACCACATAGATAGGTCAACAAAGAAAGCTAACCAAACATTAGGGTTTCTAAACCGAAACATCAAGGTCAAATCCGAACCCTTTAAGTCCATTACTTATCAGACCATAGCGAGGCCCAAGCTGGAATATGGCTTCGAGATATGGTCACCCCATATCCAAACACTCATAGACCAGATTGAGGGCGTCCAGAGAAGAGCAGGTTAATGGATAAAGTCCGACTTTGGTCAAACATCCAGTGTCACTTACATGCTCCATTCCCCTAACCTACACAGACTAGATCTTATGCGTATGTATAACAGGTTATCACTTACATATAAAATCCATAATTAACTGGTTGCTATCCAAATTGAAAGCTACCTAGTTCCCTTATCCCGCAACACGTACACTCTACTTTCATTCCTCAAGTTATAAGTTAGTCACAGCAACTACAGACTATTGAAAGTATTTCTTCTTCCCCAGAACTATATACCACTGAAACCATCTACCCCCCTCGCCTACCCTAGTTCAATGCGGCTGTAAGTTGTACTGCTAGCTGCTTTTTTATCCCCCCGCCGAAGGCGAAGGGGATATTAGAAATGGTCTTCGTCCGTCCGTCCGTCCGTCCGTCTGTCCGTGCGTCCGTCCGTGCGTCCGTCCCAATTTTGTCCGGAGCATAACTCCAAAAGTACTTGAGCGATTTTCTTCAAACTTCATACACTGACATAGCACATTGGGAGGAAGTGCAGTGTGTAAGAACAATAACTCTACCTTGCCTTATTTTAGAGTTATTCCCGTTTTATCAGATTTACTTGAAAAACTTTGTCCAGAGCATTACTCCAAAAGTACTTGAGGGATTTTCTTCAAACTTAATACACTGACATAGCACATTGGTAGGAAGTGCAGTGTGCAAGAACAATAACTCTACCTTGCCTACTTTTAGAGTTATTCCCCTTTATCAGATTTACTTTAAAAGTTTTGTCCAGAGCATAACTCCAAAAGTACTTGAGGGATTTACTTCAAACTTAATACACTGACATAGCACATTGGTGGGAAGTGCAGTGTGCAAGAACAATAACTCTACCTTGCCTACTTTTAGAGTTATTCCCCTTTATCAGATTTACTTGTCCGAAGCATAACTCCAAAAGTACTTGAGGGATTTACTTCAAACTTAATACACTGATATAGCACATTGGTATGAAGTGCAGTGTGCAAGAACAATAACTCTACCTTGCCTACTTTTAGAGTTATTCCCCTTTATCAGATTTACTTTAAAAGTTTTGTCCAGAGCATAACTCCAAAAGTACTTGAGGGATTTACTTCAAACTTAATACACTGACATAGCACATTGGTAGGAAGTGCAGTGTGCAAGAACAATAACTCTGCCTTGCCTACTTTAGAGTTATTCCCCTTCATCAGATTTACTTGTCCAGAGCATAACTCCAAAAGTACTTAAGGGATTTTCTTCAAACTTAATACACTGACATAGCACATTGGTAGAAAGTGCAGTGTGCAAGAACAACAACTCTACCTTGCCTACTTTTAGAGTTATTCCCCTTTATCAGATTTACTTGAAAAACTTTGTCCGGAGCATAACTCCAAAAGTACTTCAGGGATTTTCTTCAAACTTAATACACTGACATAGCACATTGGTAGGAAGTGCAGTGTGCAAGAACAATAACTCTACCTTGCCTACTTTTAGTCAAATAGAAAAATATCATACCTATACTGATAATGAACATTAATATAATTTTGCAAACCTTCTCTTCATTGCCTTATTCTTTTTCAAATTACTTGAAACCTGTACTCAGCATGACCATAACTATACGGCTTTTTAAGGATTTCCTCTCACCAAGTAAAATGTACGAAAGTACAACCTTCAGGTAACTTCTTCCTGGCGGGGGGATTAACCATGTGTAACATGGCTCTTGTATATTTTGCTCTTTTAACCAAAACTAGTTTTTCTTTTGCTTTTCATTTTCTTGTTATATTTCAGTCTACTAATATCTTTGTGGATGCGCCGAATGTCTACGTCCCCGCAAGGGTATGACATTATAGGGACAGACAGATATTTTGCCTTCTTGAATAATATCGACGGATAAATAAAGAATAAATAACGTAACTCTCTAAGTATCATTTAATTGATCAAACATCCTATAAAACTTAAACAAAGTAAATGATTTTAGGGTCTAAGTGACGAAGTGTCGATGGGTCGATTTAAGTGATGGCTTAGACATGTGTATTTTGCGGGCCTCTGCGGACAGATTTGCGGACCTATCTGCGGGACTGTTCAAAATGTGTTTGATAACTTTTAGCAGAAGAAAAGTGTAAAGATATGTGAATTCACTGTTTGAACGATGTTTCCACTATTTCTAGTATTAAACATATGTTGATTGTTTGAATAAGACACTATTATGTATATTCAACTGCGGGCCTCGTAAAATAGCTAGAAACGCGCCGAAAACAAGAGAATTTTCTGCAGTAAACGCTAATATCATAGTTATTGGTAACTGAAAACATTTGTTAACATCTTAAGTCATTGGTGAAAACAATTTCTGTTTTCTAAAAAATGCATAACCTGGCATTTTAACACGTTTTACTAGACCCACGGGATAAACTGGTCAAAATGCATTGAACATGTTCACTAATATTTCAAGCAGGACTAAGCTGGCTTTTGTATTATAAATTTGAATGGTTTGCTGTTTAGAGTGGTTGTCATTCGGATTTTAACGAGATTTTGTTGTATATATATGTATTCTGCTTGAAATAACTTAAATGGGAGTTGTTACTAACTTTGTTTAAATGTATTGATACATTATCACTAGTTTTCGCGGTATGCGATAGATTTTGTTTTTAAATTAATAACGTGTTCTTCCATCTACCAAGGAATAATGAGATTACCACCACTGCCTACAATTGGAGATGTCATTCGTCTGTATAAACTGTCAGCTGCAAAAAAACTTTCGCAGAATTTTATTATGGATATGTCCTTGAATAACAAAATAGTGAAGTACGCTGGTAATTTGGATGGCAGTTATGTGTGTGAAGTTGGTCCTGGGCCAGGGGGCATAACACGAGCTATTCTTGAACGAAATGTGAAGCATTTATATGTCATTGAAAAAGACAAGCGGTTTTTACCTGGACTTCAGGTAACTATTCATTAATTCATTACAGCTTGGACAGATCTAGGAAACATGCATTTTTTTGACAGTCTATAGAATTATAGACCATCTTCTTGTAATGGTTACCATTCAAACTTGTACATTATGGCCATGGGTCGCGTAACTCGGAGAAAAAACAAAAACCACTCCATTCAATGGAGTCATTTCGCGGCTGTTTGGAGTGAAAATTTCGATCGCAGGAATTTGCGTTTCTCCGAGTATTTTGGAGTGACTTCACTTGAAAATATTTATTAATTGAAATATTGGTAAAACACCTGTAAAAGCAACCTGTTGAATTTAGATCCATTGAATCACAAAACTTTAAGATCGAATCAGACATCGCCGCCGACGTTTTTCGTTGAGAATCGCCGCTACTGTATTCTATCACAGCGTTATGTTTTTGTTTTTAAATTGTTTCAAAAAGTATTGAGTATTTTTTTTGTGAGAACCTTAAATATTTATCACCTTTATGTTGATTTAAAATATTCATTTCCGTTGAAAATCCGCTGTAATTGCCCCTTATCATTGTCACTCGCAATTGGTGTGAACAATATGGCCTGTCATACTAATCCAGTCAATTTTGAAATTGTTTGCAAATCCAAGCTGTGTGACACCACTGACTGAGTTGTGAATGCAAAAAGTATTTCAAAAGTTTTTATCAATTAACATTTCCAATTGTTCTGTTTTAGAGAAAATTGCGGCGTTCCAGCGTGTCAGTTTTTTGTCATTAATTGTTTCATCAACTGTCAAAGCCAACGTTCCTAGTAACAATTTTCTACTATTTATTTTAATGAATAACCTTTGCCGAAATATTTCTTTTTCCTCCAATCTCTTTTATTCATAAAGACAAAGCCGCAGGTGTCACGAGATCAAAGAACAAACGCCGACGCACATTGTACATGTGAGTTTTGTTTGATCTTAGTGAAGCACGTGGCATCAAACAGACCGAGATATTTGACAGTTTGAGACATGAAAAAGTAATTCTGGACAATAGTCTGATAATTTTGGATTATAGAAATAATAGTTGGGAAAAGTTGATGTTATGAGTAAGTTTTATTTTTGATGATAAAAAAATATTGAACACGCTATTATAACAAATGTGCATTGGTCGGCAAATATTTTTGAAAGTAATATGCATACAACTCAAAAACATTTAACATGTAGACACATTTCTACTGCATATAATAAATTGAATATTATGTCCCGTAAACCCATTCATTTACCTGTAAAACCACGTGAAGTGCCGCGATTTTACTCCCGCGAAGTGACGCGATATTTCTCCAGGTGCGAAGTCACTTCAGGCACTCCAAGATCACTCGAAGTCACGTTATTTTTCCCTGAGTTACTCACACGAAGTGTGGCGTGAGAAACTCCACACTTCGCGTTTTTTGCATAATCCTCCAGGCCTGTACTGTAAATGATATCTGAAATGCCAAATGATGATAATGTCTGGCTTGTCTTGTGTATGGTGTTAGAAATTGTTTGTGATCAACATCAACATAATTATAAATCATTTTATGAAATAGAGTTAGCCTACTACTATATTGTCTTCTTGATTGTAAAGAATTCCACTTTAAATCAGTAAGTACATTTTGAGACTGTGCCCGGGGTCTTACATTGTACTATAATTATTTGTAGACTAAAACACCATTATCTCTCAGGGGAGCAACACCATATGAGTCACTTCTTAAACTTTTGATTAAACCCAAAAAATGTATAGTTGTGCCATTTATGTTCTTCTGAACTACAAACAATATCGTTCATATAATCCCAATATGAATATTGTAATTCCTTTTGAATAAGATTAGTGCTTTTATCTTTTTAAGTTTAGAAAATATTGTGACATTTTTACTTTTCTTCATTTTACTGTATAGTCTATCTTGGTTTTTCATTAGTTTTTTATGTTCAGAGTTCAACCATGGCAGATCTTGCTGAGTGTGTATATGACTTAAAACCAAAATATGGCTTAGTTTATCTAAGGTTTGCTAAAAACAATTCCACAATTCTTGAATGCTAATACTTTGTTTTAGAGTAACAAGGTTCCCTAGGCATTTTTTAATTTCTGTCCAATTTGCTTTTTGGATTCAGTCTAGCTGAGTATAGAAGGTCAACAAAAGGAATGCAATGGACTAACTTTTACTGTTTCTGCCAAAGTAGGATTTGACAAAAGCACAATATCTAGGGGTGCACGATAAAACAGGTATACCAGTACCGGTATATTGCAATTCAATCGAGATATGATGCGTAAAATTTCTGACTGATTTAAGAAAATATGCTCTTGCAGCTTGTCTTCATTTGTTGGTAAATGGATGTCATCCACTTCTTTCCATGTATTTCTTTTATGAGTGGAGAGGGTATCTATTATAAGATCACCTGTGGCTGTCGGGCGGGCAGCATCCACCAATGTTGTGTCCTTTCTGTATCTATATTTAATAGTTTTTATCAGATTATCACCAAACCTGGTCAGAATGTAATAATGTATCTAGGCATGATAATATCTCAGCCAAGTTTGATATCCAGCCATATTGACCTAGGCATTCAAGATCTGTATTTGATCAGCACCAATCTGGGTCACAAAACTCACAATGTTTACGGGCATGTTATCATTGCCAAATTGGATAACCAGTCAGGTTGTCATTGTACTCTGGAGTTACTACCCTTAAATGGTGACATCTTGCAAAATTGGCATTTTCTGCTCTCTTACTCTACAGTTTTTACACAAAGAGCATCAAACCTGGTCATATTTATGCTGATAAAATTTCAACCTGTCAAATCATTTCAAACAGTCTTAATCATTGTTAATTC